>JASDQU010373724.1:0-17634 GCA_032191745.1 Picea mariana | reverse complement strand
CAATGAAATCTAAATTACTATCCCGTCTCGAAATTCATTGTTTGAAATTGATGCGAAACTTCGTTTGGGGTTGATCGTAGTTTAGAGAACTGTAGTTTGGAGTTGTCGGTAGTGTATGGAGTTGTTACAGTTGCGGACATTTTATTTGGTGGGGATTCCGAGACTAAATCCACCAATCGTTCGTATTGCCTTCAGCGTGCATGTGGATACATCAAGAGGGGAATCTCGACAAAGTCTGAGAAAGCATCCATTGTATTTACCACAAGGTTTGTGGGTGGGCATTGCTCATTTTTAGTCAACGCCTCGAGCCGCTAATTAAAAAAGCGATGCAGGCTACCCAAAATCGAATCCTATGACAACATTTTGTTTTAAGTGGTGTCTAGCATGTCTCTATCCTTTTCAATGCTTTGTAAGTTTACATTCTCATTTGTGTGTAAGTGTGTAAGATAAAAAAAAAAAAAAAAAAAAAAAATATTTATTTATTTAAATTATATAGACTTAATCATTTAAATTTGGAGTTTCAATAATTTTTGATGGGATTTGAGAAAAAATTGATAAAAAAAAATTAGACTATACTTTTTCTCTCTAAATATTGAGGTGAAGGGTAGTGGTAGTGGTAGTTATGGTTCATTAAGGCAATGGGGTAGTGGTAGTGGTAGTTATGGTTCTCAATATATTTGGGTCAGCCTCAAGCTATGAAGATTTTTAATAGGATATTCATAACATTGAATTTCTAATAATTTTCTTTCAAAGTTGGATATTAAATCTTTCAACTAATTAACAACAAAGACATAGCAGCATTAGAGTTCAAAATAATGCCACAACATTTTAATCAATCAATTTGTTGTTTGGTTGATAGAACATGTGGTCCTAATGGTTAAGCACATGTGTTTCCTCCTTGGAGATCGCAAGTTTAAATCTAGAGGGGATAGGGTATGTACACCTTCTTAGGCTTTAGTAGTGAAATCCATGGCTTGGTCATGACCTTAAAAATAAACCATTGTTATATTATTATGTTAAGAAGAGTTCTCTGTTATCTTTCTCTAGAGATTAACAATGTAATGCATGCAACGGTTTTATACAGATGGTAGTGACCTTAAAAATAAATTACTATTATATACTATTATGTTATTATGTTAAGAACAATTCTCTCTCTTCTCTTTGTCTAGAGATTAACAATGTAATGCATGCAAGGGTTTTATACAAAGGGTTTTGTTATAATTGTGATATTCAAATAAACTTTGGTGATTTCTATAACAAGGGTTCTCTCTCTTCTGTTTCTCTAGAGATTAATAATGTAATGCATGCAAGGGTTTTATACAAAGGGTTTTGTTATATAGTGATATTCAATGGTTTCGATTAATTTCTTCTTCATTTGTTGTAAGAGAAATATGCAATGGATTGGATCATTTTCTCCTTCATTGGTCATACCCATAAGATTTTCCAGGCACTTCATTTTCTATAGAGAAAGTAAGGCAAAAACTACAACTTTGACAATGTGGGATTTTTCTTACTAGTGTTGTTTTCCCTAATTGGTCTTACATCACAAAGCTTAATTATTGATGGTCGGTTATTAATGACACTAGATTGATAGAAGTCTAGCCATAGATGTTTATATTTGCACAAAAAATACCCCTATCGGATAAGGTTTAAATAACCTCTAAATTTCCTTTTCAAAATGGGGTTGTCTTATCTCAATTATAACTCTATTCTTCAAATGAATTAGGAATTAGGAATTGCATGTAATAATGTATCATAAAAATAGGAAGAAACACATCTTCTTTTGGTAAGAGAAACAAATGTGCATTGGAAGGTATACGCAATGTATCATTTTTACAAAGGAAAGAAATGCATGGCATCTTGAAACAAAGTGTATTTTTATTGAGGAAATGCTTGCAATAACTAAGAATTCATGTAAATAAGATTATTGGTCAATTTCACTCAACAATCTTAACCATAACCCAAGGGGTTATCTCAACTTGTTTTTTCCAATGTTTTTGGGCATTTGGCTAGTTTTGTATTGGTGGGTGCCCCATTTGAATCCCCCTAGGTGAGGTGCACTAGTTTACACTAACTGTTTTACTAGGGATGCCATCCATAGATGTGGGGAAGCATCCCTTGGGTTTCTTTCTGTGGTTTCCATTGGGGAAAAAAATAATCTTAACCACCACTACCTTGTTAACATTCCTACTGCCCTTCCCACTAGTGATATTCACAGTTACACCTTGTTCCATAATTCAAGCATGAGGCTACCATAGGTGTATGAAGATGAAATATTTGTGCACAAATGCCTCACTAACTTGATGAGCTCCTACTTCAATCATGACTACACAATAGAGATAGCACAAATTCCTTCTTACATCATCTTCTTATTCACTTTTTCATTCCCATTCACCCCTTGAGAAGGTTTTCTATATAATCATTGATTTATATGTAGAATTTTGAAAGAGACAATCCAATGTGCATCTTAACAAGTGCACATGTGAGAAAATAAGTGTAAATTTAGATGATTGGTTGAATTGGTTATAGTGTGATCATGGTTGGTGAGAATAGTCCTTATTGAATAGGTGATCAAGCTCCATTAAAGGTGCAAGTATGCTATTATTGTACTTATGAAGATGCAATTTTTTAATTTTTTGTGGAGATGGCATACATAGCATTGGATGTTCCTAGCAAGTTGATCAAATAAATTTGTCAAAAGCTTGTGAAGCTACACTACTTTGTGGACTACCACACTCAATGCTATATACTCTACTTTTGTGGTACTCAAGGCCACATAGCTTTGTTTCTTGCTGCACCAGGAAACCATGGCAGACCCCAAGGTAGAACAACAACCATATGTGCTCTTCCAGTCCACGACACTTCCTGCCCAATCTGCATCGACATATCCCTGCAAACTCAAGTCTACACTTGAGGCATATCTCAGGCCATATCCACTAGTGCTTTGTAGATATCTCAATACATGCTTCATTGATATCCAGTGAGTCTGTCTTGGCTAACTCATGAACTGACTAAGCACATTCACTGCATATCGTATATCAGGTCTGGTGTTAACCATATACATCAATGATCCAATCAATTGTCGGTACACATGTGGATCAATCTCATCTGAATCGGAAGAAGCCTCATTCATCTTCTTCAAGTTCATCATCATTGGTGTAGACTTGGATTTGCAGTCCATCATCTCAAATATTTCCACTATATATTTTCCTTGACTCAAGAAAATCTCATCAGTTCTCTGCCATACTTTTAGTCCCAAGAAGTAGTGCATCATACCCAGATCCTTCATGTCGAAAACATAAGTCAATGCTCATTGAAGCGGTAAGGAATAAATCATCCACATACAGGACCAAGATCAGGCACTCGTTGCCAACAATATGATAATATAGGTTTGGATTAGCAACACTCTTACTGAAATCCAAACTCATCAGGAATCCATCCATCTTCTTGTACCTAACATTAGGTGCATGTTTTAGTCCATACAAGAGTTTATTCAACCTGTACACATGATTTCTAATTGTATGTCACGAATCCCTCTAGTTGCTTGATGTAAACTTCTTCCTCCATATCACCATTGAGGAAGGTTGTCTTTACATCCATCTAATGTAGTTTCCAAGTCATGGATGATAGTATGAATGGAAGTGTATCGACCTACTAGATCAAATGTCTCATCATAGTCAACTCCCTCTTCTTGTGAGAATCCTCTGGTTACAAATCTCGCTTTGTATTTCTCTATACTTCCATTAGCTGCATGCTTGATCTTATAGATCCACTTGGAAGTCACCACAAACTTCCCTTCTGGTCTTGGAACAATGTCTCATACATCATTCTTCAAGATAGACTAGTATTCTTATGTCATGGCATCTTGCCATACCTATTCACCTGTCGCTTTTCCATGACAAGAAGGCTCATAATCAATGATGTGGCTCATCATTGAAAGGTAGCTCGAAAATCTCTTTGGTATCTTGCTCTCTCGGGATGTGCCTTGAGTGGTTGCATGTCCCTATGCCCCTTTCAGAGTTTGTTGAGCCCAGATAGGCCTTTTATGCCCTACTGCAATATCTCTGGGGATATCAACAGGAGTAGATAGATTAATTGGAGTAATGGCAGTCTCCCTCTGAACTGTTCAAGGGGAGAAGGTAATGTCTCTTCCTTCTTCTCAATTAGTTTGACTCCCTTTGATTCAAGTAACTCCCTCTGAAGTATGAAGGATAAACATCTTCCTTTGTTGCTAACCTGCTTGGAACAAGAAAACAAATGAAAGGAAACAAGACAAGAATATCTCCTAGAGGAGATTAATGAGTACATCTCTAGAATCAAAACAATTTAAGCATTGTTGTCACAACTACAACACTTACTTGTAATGTAGAAACCTTAGAAATGTAGGTTAGAGGCATGATAATTTAAAACAATCAAACCTGGAGTCTTCGCTTCCAGTGTGTTGTTCCTTTGATTGCACTGAGATTCCTCTGGGTCCACGATTGCACCAAGGGTTCCTTCCTCCTGCAAGTACCCTTATGAAAACGATGCAAATAATATATACAAGTGCATACATGAGAGTGTACACCAATGAAGATTCTGCGTGTTTGTCAATGTCATGATGAGAAATGAAATACCTTGCTTGTTTTCCATAAACTAGAAGGCAAATTATGTTTGTGTAGCTTCCTGTGGCCACCTGCCACTGCTACATTCTATAACCAGACTTGTTTTCCCTTGTAGCCACCTTGTACCATACATATCTCTAAAGAAGTTTGTATCAACATTGTAGCTTTAGGTCTGCACAAACTATGACCTTGAACTGATTAAAATACAAACATTATACTCTGCTTCCTTGTTGAGTTAAATCTTCTACCAAGATAGATCTTAATTCTCCACTTGAACTGCTCTAAAACTTGTGTTAGAAATCTTACTTAGAAACCTCTAGTAATTGCTTCAAAGACAAACCTGAAACCTTCTTAGGATGCTCCAAAGACTCACATCAAATGTTAGCCTTGTATCTCACCAAAAGTTACTATTATACCAGATCTAACACTCAGCCAAGAGACTCATGTAGCTTTCACTTAAAAAAAACTTTAAACTCAGCACAGGTTCACTCCAAAACAGTCCTTAACCTTGACCATGTTCTTCCTCAAACTTGCATCATAAAAACCCTTATACTTGTCTCAGATCTTCCCTTCAATTTTCCCTTATAATAGGGCTAAACTGTTTCAAATTTGCCCTTCATCACAGCCTTAGATATGTTGAATTTGAACCTCATAATAGGCCTTAAAATTGCCCTTATATATGGCTCAATTCTCTTATTAACCCACTCAGATATGCACCTCATATATGTCAATAATTTGGCCTCGAAATGACACAGAAGATGGTCTTAGTTCTTCCCTCGGATAAGCACACAAATCTTGTGTAACCTTGGATCAGATCAACATTTTGTTCAACAATTCTCTCCCTCATAACTACCCTCAAGAAGCCTCAGATTCGCCCTCAAGTTGATTACTATCAATTTTCTGATTATAAACGAGATTTCAATATTGTGTTAAGGAGAATACCACTTCCATTTGATTTATTTATTGTCTTCAGAAGGTGTCTTCTAAATTTGTACAGGTAGCATTGCTTAAATAGTATCATAAATCACTTTCCTCAGCCAAAGCCATTGTTCTCTCTCTTGCCATTTTCATGATTACTAACCTCTTCCCCTTTAGTATTAGTAATGTCTTTTGGATGGTCTTTACAAACTAGAAAACTACATTTCTTTGAACAGTCTCAAAACAGACCTCGGATTTGCCTCTAAAATTCGGCCTTATATAGCTCACTGCCTCAGAGAATTTGCTTCCATTGGAAGGTACTTCTGAAGGGTCCGGCCCTTTGTGGGGTTTCTCCCTTGTTTCGTCTGCTTTAGAGGCATGCGGCTAGCTCTAAAGAGAGTTACCACAAAGAGTTGTTAGGTTCAGCCTCTTCACATTTTACCACATAGAGTTAAGGAGAGGTCTAACCTTATTTCTTCAGACCAACGGTGGGGTTATATCAGCCTTTCTTCAACTGTGCAATGATCATCTTCAAGACCTTCTCTGAAACCATGATGATTTTATGGTAAGTTGATGCATTTTTAATTTTCTTACTGTTTAACATAAGTTGAACCATAACCATTTTGTAGCAACACAATGGCTGCAATAAACCAAGATCACAAGAAGAATAACCATGCACAAGAACACAAGAAGTATCATGGGAAACCCTTCTCAACAGGGGAAGAAAACCCAACCAATCCTTTGCTATATTCTCAAGAGAAAGACCTCCCACACCATCACCAAACCTAGCACACAAGAGGGTGTTGTAATTCTCATAATTTCATACCACAACTTATGAAATCATGAGATGACATAATGATAAGTGTGTTTCCTCAATGGGGATTCACCTTTAATTATACAAGACTCATCACATCAAATGATGTGTCTATTGGCACAATAGGGCCGACCTCAATAACTCAAAATATAATTAATAACTACCATATTAATTATCTTTTACATTAATAATATTTTACTCTATGGTGGGGCCGACCTGTACCCTTTACATCACAATTAGGGTTATAGGTAAGTCTGACTCTTAGAAAATATAGCAAGGGATCTCATACACCCACTAATGCTCAGCCACTAGGGGCACGCCCAGCTATGCTCAGCCACAGGGACATCCAAGTCAATAGATCTCTATCTCACCACGTCTCACAAGAGAATCATCTGGACACACAGTCACTAGTGCTCAACCACTAGGATCACATCCACCTGTGCTCATTGTTAGGAACCAAATATCAATATACCATAGAAAAACCTAAGAATAAGTACTCAACACCTTGAAAAAGAGAGAAATTTAGATAATAAGCCTCTTCGAGGGGGAAACCTCCTTATGCCCAAATGTTCAATTACAAGGTGATTCCAAATGAAAATGTCTCCTTAGTATATATAGGAGACTAGGAGGTATAATTACAACTAATGGACTAAAGCCGACATAAATAAAATAACATTACTAATGTAATATGCCCCAATTAATGGGTAATGAGCCATTATTTAGGGCTTAACATGACCCTCCCCTTGAGACAAGTGTTGTCCACAACGCTTGAGTAACCCTAGATGCTTCTGTATAAAAGACTCATCTTCCCAAGTGGAATCTTCAGCCAATAGCTTCCTCCATTTAATGAGATACTCTGAAATGGATATATTCCTCAACTAGTGAATTCTTGTGTCAGTGATGGCTTCAGGCTCCAATATGATTTTTCCTTCCTCGTCAAGTTCTGGAAATATAGTTTGAACTAGGATCTTGTCACCTATAACCTTCTTTAAGCATGAAACATGGAAAACTAGGTGTACTCATGAAGATGCAGGCAACTCCAATTTGTATGCCATAGTACCAATCTTTTGCAACACCTTATAAGGGCCATAGTAATTTGGTGATAATTTATTATCCTTCTAGTCCTGCTTGAGGGACATTTCTTTGTATGGTTGTAGTCATAAAAACACCCAACCCCCTACTTCAAAACTTCTTTCACGACGATGTTGAGTTGCTTGTTGTTTCATACGATTATGTGCCATGGTCAGGTTGTCATTTAATATTTGGAGAACTTGTTGTTTATGCTCGATGTGAACTTCCACTGCTTGAACCTTAGATTTTTATTTTAGAGAAGAAGTGATGGAAGGAGGGTGGTATTCATAGAGTGCCATAAATGGTGTCATTTTTGTTGCAGTATGAAAGGAAGTGTTATACCACCATTCTTCCAAGGGTAACCATTTGAACCATTGTGTTTGTTTATTAGAGACAAAGAAATGAAGGTAGCCTTCCAGACATTTGTTCACTATCTCGGTTTGTCCATCAGATTGAGGATGATAGGATGAGATATGAGCCAATTGAGTACCCAAACAAGAAAACAATTATGTCCAAAAATGTCCAGTGAAGATGGGATCTTTGTCACTTACAATAATCTTTGGGTTGCCATGTAGCTTTTGAACTATCTCCATGAATGTGGTGGCAACTGTACTGGCTTTGAAGGGATGAGAGAGTGCACAAAAGTGTGTGTACTTGGTCAATCTATCAACAATCACCATGATGACACTCTTTCCTTTAGACTTCGGTAACCCTATGATGAAATCCATGGAAAACTCCTCCCGGCGCTGACTTGGGATGGCTAATGGTTGTAAAAGACCTGGGGTCTTAATTGTTTCCACCTTATTTTGTTGGCAAACAAAACATTCTGCCACAAACCTTTGAACATCAGTTTTAAGTCCATCCCAAAAAAATTCCTTCTTGACCCTATGGTAGGTTTTTTTAATTCGGAGTGCCCTCCTACTGGAGAGGTGTGCAATTCCAATAGTACCTTTTGTTTGAGTTAGGATTTCTTACATAAATATAAGCGATCTTTGTACCATAGTCAATCATTTTTCCATGTAAATGTATCTGATGTACTGGAATCCTGCTGCAAGCTTTGAATGAGAGTCCACACTTTTTCTTCATTCTTCCATTCATTCCTTGCATCTATTATCCAATCGGGTTGGTGTTGGCAGCCATATTAATCTCTATTTTTTACAAGCTGCCTACACAGGGTTTTTAAATTATCATTACTCGTCGCAACCTTTCTCATTAAATGACACCATTATCCATCGCTTTCTGCGTATCTGCTTTTCGATTTTGTTTTCATGACTGCAAGCGTGAAAACTCACAGCTGGAATTCATGTTTGATTTCATCAAAGGATTAGTGTTCATATGGTTTATCATCTATTTGTCTTATTTTGTTATGAGCATGGTTGTTTTCACGGTATAACCTCTTGTTCTCGATCACATCTTGGTTACATGTGTATTAAACCACCACCCATTTAGCATTTGACTATTGTTAATAGGGTTTTTGATTTATAAAATCTTTGATTCAATTGTTTATTTGATATATTGATTTTTTTATCAAATCGTGGATATGCATATGATGGTTTTCAACTGTTATGATTTTTATTACACTGAGGTGTCATTCCAAGTACAACGTGGTATGATGTGTTTGCATGGCCTCGATCTATACGATTTTTCCTCACACGCATAGCATTAACGCTCCTACCTACCATTTCGAGCTCTTTTCAAATTGTGTTGGGGAAGCTCAGGGCAATGGCTCTGTGCTTGTTCTGTCAAACCCTATCATCGAATCCCTTGTCGATTCTGTGCTGTTAGCCATGGCCCCTGTAGTGATAATTGAGCCCAACGGTGTCCAGACTTTGTTATCGTTTGATAATGCCTGAGAAGACTTAGAGAGGAATGGCTGGCGGGTCTTTGTTGAAAAGTTCGAGGGTTTTAATTTAACAGTCGCTCAACAATTTGCGCTAACGTTCGATGGTTGCAAAGCTAAAATAGGAGATGTCCAGCTTGAGTTAAACAAAGATTTTATTAGCCAAGCCACCAGTCTGCCAGCCGTGGGACAAAAGTGGTTTAAAAACTCAAAGGTTGAAGAGGTTCCTTGGTCATTGTTGTTCACCTCAAGGAAGATTACCAACTGCAATAGAGGTATGCCCGTTACAGCTCTAAAACCTAGATGGCACAATTTTTTAGCTATTGTCAAACAGTTCGTTACCTGTGAGGGTAGATATGGTTTGGTTTTCTTATATCACTTGTGGTTTCTCATGAGTTTTATCGATTTTCCCCTAAACATGCCCTATTTTCTCCTTCGAAGTTTATACAAAATGAAAAAGCATTTTAAAAGGCAGAAATCTGATTCCATCATGTTCCACCATTGTTTGATCAAGATTATTATTGTTCATCAGTTGAAGTTAAACGGTGATTGTTGAGACGCCTTCTTGTTAAGAAATGGTTTTGCTAGCTGTGAAATAGGACAGGTTGACAAGTCTGTCGTCACAAAAACCCTCGTCAAGCCTACCATCCCTCCTCCTTCACTCTCGCCCTCTGTGGAACCCTCGACCTATCCGGACACTATGCAACCCGACACTCTACCAGATTTGTATCCCAAAGGTGGTGTTAGGTCTGTTAAAAAATCTGCAAAGAAAAAGTGTAAAGGTAATATTGATATCAATTATAAGGGTAAAAGGGTCGCGCATTGGGTTTCACGATGTGCCCGAAATAAACCTAAGCCCTGTGAAGACCAACACCCAATTGTGTTAAGTAAGGATTCTGATTCAGAAATTGAACGATTTCTAACTGAAGAATATCCATATTCGTATGGACTTTGCTCTGGTAAACCCTATGATTATGTGACAAACCTTCCACTGTGTCTTAAAGACAACCCCGATTTCCCTGGAATCAAACTCAACAGTGAACCTACAGGTCAAATGGAAAATTCCCCACCTGTTAATACCATCACTACTAATACACAGTCTATTCAGCCGCAATGCAATGAATGTCAGTCATGGCTCGATAGGTATTACAGAGACGTGCCTATACTTCAGTCTCGGATCAAATCCTTGGAAGACCAGGTGAATTTGCTAATGAAAGAGAATGGCAAACTACAATCCGTAGCCCAAACCAATGATAAATGACAAAAAACCACAGGGTCTGTTGTTTTTAAGAACGTGGAAGCAACGACTACCATTGTGAATTCAAAGATTGCTTGATTGAGTCAAATCCCTTAATCTGAGGTATGGTGTTTAAAAATAATTTTAGGATGATTTTGTCTTTTTTTAATTAGAATACATGATTTGTTTGCACAGATTACATCTAGTCGGTTTTGATTGATTCAATACAATACGATTCTAGTTATAATTATAAATAGAATTATAATTCTAATCGTGAGATTCTATAGGTAATTACTAAAAATTGAAATTTCCTATTTTTATAACCAAAATACAATCTGAAATTGTTTATTCTTATGTGTTTTCAGGTACATACGATTTCTAAAGAAGATTTGAACCACTGGTGGCATCTCTCAGCATGTTATTTCTTTATGTTGTTTTAGAATAGGCTATTAAGTAGAATCTGGGAGGTTGCATCCCCCACAATTTTTGGAACAAATTTGATGATATCCACAGGAAACGTTTTGATCCTGTAGCCTATATAAATGTATTTTTTTGTGAACTAAGGACCATTGTTGCCTGGGAGTAGAAACTATGGATTTATGATTGACAGACTTGAATGGAAGTTGATATTGATACAGCTTTAGCTTCGATATATCGTATTTTTGTTCAAGTTTTGGTCATTTTGATTTGTGATTAAATTGTTACTACTTTAGATATCATGGTTTATTACAGATTGATGTGATGGGATTTATATGATGTCCGTGTTTTATGTCCCTCATATTATATACAACAATTACTCTGTTCAAATTTGATGATTAGAAGGTTAATCTTCTTTATTCAATGAGCAGTTATATGCAAATTTTTACAGCCAGATTTATCTTAATGTGATCATTTGTCAAATTATAAAATTATTGTCGCTACATCTCTTACATGTTTTGTCATTATCATTCAATCATTACTGCTTCACGTTTACGAGAAGCATTGGTAAGATCTGGTGCGGGTTGGCCTCATCAAACAACAAAATTAGATGCTATGCATAGGACGAATAGGAGATGCGATTACAGGTTAGTTTGCTAGTCTTATTTTATTAGTTTAATTAATATAAAAATTTCCTGTAATCTAAACACATTTTATTGTTCATCTATGTTTTCAATTAGACAGTTTCCTATTACATTTCTCGTTTATAAACGTTATAAAAAAAATATTCAAAAAAGACTGAATGATAGTTTTGATGTCATAAATCAATTCATATTTGATTTTCGCAGATTTCGATCAAAATTTGCATTCTGTAAATGTTATATATATATCAGAGATATAATCATATTGTATATATAATAAGTAGAGCTATTTTGTAAATATTAGTCAGCGAACTATAAGTATATATTAGATTTGTATATAGTTTCCAGCAAGTGTTTTTCATTAAGTTATTTTCTTTAGTTTTGTTTTTCACTTTCTTAGGACTTAGATCAGCTAACGGAGCCGCTAAACCCGTTGAAGTGGATTAATCCAACGACTTGGGTTAAGTAGACGACCCCGGACCAGATTCAATCCTCCAGTTGACGAGTAGACAATTTTGCCCATCAACAGTTGGATGATCAAGATAGCATAGAGAAAGGCTTCAACATCTTCATCCTTCCTTGAGAGTGCATCTGCCACAACATTTTGCTTCCCTTTTTTATAGACAATTTAAAAATCATAACCCAATATCTTGGTTACCCATTTTTGTTGTTCTTCTGAAGATAATCTTTGTTCCAAGAAGTATTTAAGACTATCATGATCTATTTTGACCTTGAAGTGCCTACCTATTAGGTAAGGATGCCATTTCTTCAATGCATGTAGTATTGCCATCATTTCCTTCTCATAAATGGATTTGTGTAAGTCCTTTCCCTTGAGTGTTCGAATTTCAAAATCCAGGGGCCTTCCTTCTTGCATTAGGACAACACCAATTCCATTTCCCGAGGCATCACATTCCACAATAAAGGTTTTTGTGAAGTCTGCAGTGGTCAAGACAGGAGCTTTGCACATCACCTCTTTAACTTGTTCAAAAGCTTTAGTTGCCTCTGGAGTCCATGAAAATGCATCCTTCTTAGTTAGTGCCATTAAAGGTGTTGTTATTCTTCCATAGTGTCAAACAAACTTGCGGTAGTAACCTGTCAAACCAAAAAATCCTCTAAGATTCTTCAATGTTTTGGGAATCGGCCAGTCCATCATGGCATTAATCTTGTTAGGGTCTACCTTGACACCTTCATGAGATACGATATGATCCAAATACTCTACCTCCTTCACTCCAAAGAAACATTTGGATGGTTTGGCATATAGTTGTTGGTCCTTTAATAGTTGTAGCCCCTTGTCAACATGTTTCACATGATCCTCCCAAGTCTTGCTATAGATTAGTATATCATCAAAAAATACTAACACAAATTTTCAAAGGAAGGGCTTGAAAATGGAATTCATCAACCCTTGGAATGTGGAAGGTGCATTTGTAAGGCCAAAAGGCATGACCAAAAATTCATAATGGCCTTCATGAGTTTGGAATGTTGTTTTTGGGATATCTGCTTCCTTCATTCTAATCTGATGATACCTTGAACAAAGATCGAACTTTGTGAAATAGATTTCTCCATGTAGTTCATATAACAATTCATCAATGACGGGAATGGGAAACTTATCTTTAATAGTTATATTCTTGAGCTCTCTATAATATGGACACATACGCCATGAGCCATCTTTCTTGAATACCATTACCACCAGTGTAGAGTAAGAACTTTGCCTAGGTATAATAATGCCAGCCTCTAACATTCTTCAACCATGCACTCAATTTCACTCTTCTAGGCATAAGGGTATCTGTATGGCTTGATGTTAGGAGGAACACTCCCAGGAATTAGGTGAATATCACGATCATGATTTTGAGTGGGTGGAAGACCTTTGGGAATATCTTCAAATACCTTGGAATGATTATCAATGATCCCTTGGAGATCTAGAGGAATAGATGGCTTATATATTTGAACATCTAGTGAGCATAGTTGTGCAATAACCCCTTTATGCCCCTTTTTCAATAATTTTGTCATGACATTAGAGCTTATTACCTTACCAGGTTTCCCTATGATACCTCTTAACTCAACTTCTTTTCCTTCCAATGAAAATTTCATGAAAAGTTCTTGAAAATTAAAAGCCATTGTTCCTAATGATTGTAACCATTGGATTCCTAGTATAACATCAGCACCATCCATGGGTATAGCAATCATTGGAATATTTATTACATATTCCCTCATAGTAAGATTGATCTTATTGCATTTTCCTGAGCAATTGATAGTTCCTCCATCTACAATCATTACTTGAAACTCTGGTGCTAGATATACAAAGCAATTGAGAGCCTTGGCTAATTTATAGTGAATGAAATTATGAGTACTGCCAGAAACAATTAGGGCTATTACCTTTTTCTTTTTGATATATCCTTCAATTTTGAGGGTTTGAGGAGTTCTAATTCCAGCCAATGCATTACACGATATTGTGGGAGTCAACTCTTCAAATGAAATTGCTTCTATGTTTTCACCTTGATATGGTTCTTGTTCTTGTTCTTATTCTTCTTCCTCTTCACAATCTATGTAGAATAATTTATTCTCACCACACTTATGTCCCTTACTATACTTGTTGTCACAATCAAAGCATAAACCTTTTTCTTTTCTTTTGTCCAATTGTTGAGGTGTCAAACTTGTAGGTTGAGGTGTTTTAGAAGAAGGAGCATTATTCTCTCTATAGATGTTAGGATTGGTCCTTCTAGTAGCCATAGCCATATTTTTACTTTCAACATTTCTTGCCACCCTAAATGCATTCTCCAATGATTTGGGTTCCCAAAGGCGAACCTCATGTTGAATATTATCCCTTAAAGTTCCTATGAATACATCAATCGAGTGCTCATCTGGAATATTTGTTACGTTTATATTCAATCTTTGAAAGTTCTCAATGTGCTCTGTAACTGAACCCTTTTGCTTGAGATTTATCAATTGGCTAAAGAAGGTATTGCTCCTTGTATCCTCATAGTGTGCTATCATTTCTTCCGTGAAAATTTTCCAAGTGACGAGTGATTTGTGAGAACAAAGCCATTGATACCATACAAATTGATTGGGTTCTAAATATAAAGAAACAATTCATAACTTTTGTGTATGTGACACATTATGTAGATCAAAGAATTGCTCCATCTAAAGTATCCATGTGATTGGGTCCTTGCCATCAAACTTCCTCATATCGATATTAGGAACGTGATTGGTCTTCAACCCAAAGTTGGAGTTTCTCCATTATTGATTCACCTTCCTTGTGTCCTGATCATGAATTTCATGGGATACATTTTCACTTTCAGTTGTCTTCCCTATTACAAAAATTTTCAATCCTTCCATGATATCCTCTTTTAAACCATCCATCTTAGTATTTATTGCCTCCAACTTAGCTTCCATCTCTTGTAGTTCATCTTTTGTTACTATATTCTTTTGTAAATCATTTATGTCCCTAAGCATTTATTCACCTTCATCAAGAGTCCAAGTAGGATTGTCTGGAGGCTTATTTGGTGTAGAATTTCCCTTTTTTGGTGTCATGTTGGCCAAGTATCACTTTAAACCTTGATTTTGAGGTGGTTCTGCTAGACAATCTTCCTTTTATTGTATCTCTAAACTTTTGAATCTTCTGAGTATGAAATTTTATTTTTTGTAGGTCTCTGATATTTCTTCTCTGCAATGCCACAGGTCTGATCAAAATTGGATGTGCCAAGTGGAATTTACGGTAACTTCCCCACAACTTGATGAATTTTTTTCCTTTCCAGAAGATGTCACTTTTATAGCATGCCCCGCACAAAATAATTGATATAAAACTCTAAAACTCATACAAAAACTACTATGGTCTGTCTAATATCCAATGCAACTAGTATCACTCAATTTGGATACTCTAGGAAGAAGTTATTATTGTTTTACCCGGAACACCTGCTTGAGACTAGTCAATAGGACTAGTCAGATACCCTATATTTCACAGGGTGTATCTACAAATATAACATGACCCAGAAGCTAAAATTGTTACCACAGATACCTTACTAATTTCTATGAATAGCCTCCATATTTCAGGGTCTGAAACATTACAGAAAAAATTTTATAGCGAAAATTCCACAATGACTCAATTCAGGATGATTCCAGAACCCTATCTTAGAAAGGATTTATCTCCAAAAGTATAAGGCCTCAGGAGCTTAAATTTTAACCCAACATACCTTGATCCATCTACTAAATATCCTACAATATGTTCCTTTTGAATCTTCATAGAAAAAAAGTTATAGCGAAAATTCCAAGGTGTCTCAGATGTAGCAGCGAAACCCCAAGACCTTGAACTCTGATACCATATGTTAGGAACCAAATATCAATATAGCATAGAAAAACCTTAGAATAAGTACTCAATGCCTTGAAAAGGAGAGAAATTCAGATAATAAGACTCTTTGAGGGGGAAACCTCCTTATTCCCACATAAATGTTCAATTACAACATGATTCCAAATGAAAATGTCTCTTTGGTATATATAGGAGACTAGGAGGTATAATTACAACTAATGGACTAAAGCCAACATAAATAAAATAACATTACTAATGTAATATGCCTCAATTAAGGGGTAATGACCCACTATTTAAGTCTTAACACTCATCCACAGTAATGTCCTACTCAACATATCTCTATCTCAGTATGTCTCACAGGAGAATCATCTAGAGTACCACATCGTCTCAACTCTCTACACAGAGGAGAACAGTAAACCCATAACATGGGATCCTTCACCCCTCACAGGGGTACACATCGTTTCATCTCCATCTTAGAGAGAATGACACACCCAACTCATGGGCTTCCTCACCCCACATAGGGGCACACAACGTTCCATCTCCATCTCAGAGAGAAACAACACACCCATCTCATGGGCACACCCAACTCATGGGCTTCCTCACCCCACACTGGGGCACACAACATTCCTTCTCCATCTCAGAGAGGAACAACACACCCATCTCATGGGAATACCCAACTCATGGGCTCTCTCCCTGGCTGACTCACTCAGTTTGTGTCCTGGAGGATGTCTCACGCAACTGTAATCATCAACAAACTTGACTGTGACCACTCAAACTAGACATACAACTTGTCTTTTACAAATTGAGTTTGACAACTCAGATTAAACATACAATTCAACTTTTACAACTAAGTTAGGTAACTTGAACTTCTTTTCATGGTGGATAATGTTACACGTGCCAATGCACTAGATCAATACATTTACATTATTTGTATAGGGAAGATTGTTTGTTTCTAGCTCATAGGAATTGTACATTCAACCTAACTTTTGCTAGATGCCTTAAATTTTTCTCATGGCTCACAAGGATTGACTGGGCTCATAGAGGTTATACATTCCCCCTGACTTTTTCACTAGTCTGTCTATGCTCATAGAAGTTGTATGTTCCCCCTGACTTTTGCACTAAACTGTCTATGCTCACAGAGGTTGTATGTTCCCTCTAACTTTTGCATTAGACTTACATCTTGATTTTTGTCTTAGACTTACAAAGCTTCTTTCTTTGCCTTGGCTAGACTCACAAGATCATATAGCATCTCATTTGTCTTGACTTTTGGTTTGACTCACAGAGGTTGTACGTTCCCCTTGGCTTTTGGCAATACCTCACAAGATTGGTTGATTCTCCAAATCTCCCTGGCTAGCCTCGGGGTGGCCCACATGGCCTCTCATTGGAGAATGATTGCTGATGCATGACCAAAATCCAAAGCCTGTGAAAAGTCCCCAAAAATTTTTGGTAGCCAGAGCTTGAGCAAACAATTGAATATTTTTCAGCCCCCATCCCCCATAGGATTTTGGAATTAAGATTCTTTTCCGAGAGGATAATACTAGGGATTTCTTCACCTCGAAGCCCGACCACAAGAAATGATAAGGGAGTTGGCTAATTACTCCCAAGGATACCTTTTGGTACGCAGGCTAGATAGGTCCAAAAAATCAGGATAACTTCCAACATAGATTTTATCAACACCAACTATCTGTTGGATCATGTTGTCATTGATGCCAATGGTTTGATTACTTGGGAGATTGTTGGATCATATGTCATTGATGTAAATGGTTTGGTTTGATTGATGTCATTAGTTGAT
>JASDQU010373723.1:38850-53969 GCA_032191745.1 Picea mariana | reverse complement strand
ATCCTTTCCTCTACGAACCCTCGTAGAAGGCTCGAACTGTAAGGGATTTTGAAGGGGATGGGAGAGTCTCCAGTCTACGAGCCAGTGTTCTAGTTCAGAGGTAAGTTCTACACGACTCAAGTTCTGTAATATAGGTTTGAACTTGGTGTAACTCAATTAAGAGACTACATTCTTGGTTATGATTCCTTTTTGGGTGTTAAGGATAAGAAGGTTTATTGCCCCTCTTGTCATGAGTCTGTGCATATAAGTGAGAGGGATCCCTAAGAGAAAATAAGGATCCCAATGTATAACTTTTGTAATGCCCAAAGTCTTACATCTTACGTTGGGTGTCTTCGGCATATTTATCGCTGAGTAAATTATTTATTGTTTCTACTGTGATTCGTATATCCGTCGTTATACCCTATGTATATAAATTGTTCGTCAATGTGGTTGATGTGGTTGTGTAATCTATATTCCCTGGATTCGCAAGGAGTCGGGAATAACGAAGATCTTCGAACTTCTGTGATCATTTCGCCTGTGAAACTATTTTCAGTTTAGGGATATTTATTCCAAGCATTCGACTATGGAAATGTTTATTTATGAATGTCTCTTCATATTACTTCAATAAAAAGGGTAAAGAAATAAATTAATCGATTTGTGGTAGTTTAGGGATATTTATTCCAAGCATTCGACTATGGAAATGTTTATTTATGAATGTCTCTTCATATTACTTCAATGAAAAGGGTAAAGAAAACCATTAATCGATTTAATGGTTTATGTATTCATACTGTATGTAGTTACTATTCTACTTGTTTACAGTCTTGTTTTTATTCGTTGTCCTTATTCGATGAAGAATTTTCTCGGTTATAATCATTAATGGTGGGCCCTTGTTTCCTGTGAGGGTACCCATCAACATTCTTTGGTTCCATTTCTCCCTTTCGACTGAGGATGGATTCGCTCAGTAGTGTCGATGGAAAAGATTCCACATCGATCGCAAGCTAAGTAATAATTTTGTATTTTAATTTTGTTAATCTTCTCTGCGAGTGATTTATTTCTTTATGATTAAATTCCACTACTTTTGTTTCGGATATAATCCATTTCTATTTAACTTTTGTTCCCTCTAAGTTCCATTGCTGACTCATGCGATCCATTCCCTTTTCAGGAGTTGGATGGTTCGCATTTGATGGATTCATTGGTTGCCGAGCCCGAAAAGGTACTTGAGTTCCGACAACCAGTCTTCATCTTAGACTCTAGGTTTTGTTCGCTACTATGTAAAATTTCTTTGCAAGTTTATGTTGCTATTGGGCCTTCCAGGGTAATAGATTTACTTGTAATTTTAAATACTTGTTAGAAGGGAAAAAAAACCTATATTGAAACGAGTTTCACCATCCAAGGTTTATACTCTAGAGAGTCGAAGGACTCGTCCTAGGCATTCTGTCGGCTCTGTACATTCCTTTCATTTTGTGGTTATTAAGAGGGGAACAATTATAACCCTCTTCTATAATTTATACAGTGAGGTTTCATAGTACTATTCTGTGACAGTCGATACTCATCCCCTGTGTATTAACTATTCACAGTTACATCTCATGAAAACCTTTCTGTAATATACAATATTTATATTCGGGGTTTTAGTTATTCGTAGTTATATATTTCAGTACAGACATCCATGATTATAATAATTTTCATTCGCTCTAGATTTCTCTAAATGTTTACACAGATTGAAATCTCGTGATATATATTGGGTACTTAAATATGTTTGACCTTATTATTATCTTATGATCGGTAGATAGTTCCAGAAAATGTAGTTTTCAGGATGTACATGCTTAATTTTTATTTCATTAAGTAGAATTAGATCTGTCTTGACACAATTAACACACAGTAGTACTGTAACACCATCTAATGTTTGGATCTAGCTTTTATTTCCACTAAATTTATAACTCATCACTTTATAATTTCGTAATTTAAGATATCGATTATGCTCCCACCACACAAAACTTGCAGAAAATGGTCATAGATATATCCTGTAGAATATTGGTTTCATCCTTACAATGACTAATATACCAAACTCGAATAGCTACAACCTTTTAATTGATTTAACTTATTTCTACAACAACTATGTAATTCTATCTAATACATATGTTGGAAAGATAATCATCTGCGATAGAAACCAGATACAATCATTTCAATAGTACAATAATGAAAAGGGGTGCACAAAGAGACATATCTGAAGTAGTCCGCGGGAAAACAAAGGGAACAACCACGTTCCTCCCAACCGTAGAATAGGGCAGCCAACACTTACCCAATTCACCCCCTAGCCTGACCATGAATCCATGAGGGTAAACTTGAAATCTCCTCTTCAACAATGTCTTCCTCTATGAGTAGTCTTCTCCCTTGCCTCACACTCAGAATCAGTGTTCATAACAACAAGTATTCAATCGTACCTCCTCCCAGCTTACTAGGCAGTGTCCTACCTTCTCACATATGTTATTTAATAAAAAAATGTTTTTGCCTAGGTCTTTCTTCCCCCCCTTGGGAATTTTTGCAAATTTCTAAATATCTGATTTTCAAGGGCTGCTAATGGCCAAATATCTAATATGCCACTTGTAATAATCATCCCAGAGGTAGTTCCAACATGTTCCCCACTCATGTAGTTATGGTCAGCTGATTTAAACATGGTTGTTATGTTTGTCCTCCTGCAATCAATATAAAATATTCCATTTTCATACAAGTGTCGTAGTCAAATAGTTAGTTGGGTCAAATTAGATCTCTACCCAACAGTCATAATAATTAATTACAATTTTCAAATTTGAAATTCGAAATTGCCATAAATGGCAAAAATTTTCCAAATTCAAATTTACTAAAAACGGAATAATTTTCCAACAAATTTTAAATTCCAAAAATACTTTATTTTTGGGGATGTCACATCCTTTCCCCCTTCAATAAAACACTGTCCTCAGTGTTCATTCCTTTCTTGGAATAGGATTGGATGAGATTTCTGCAAATCTCCCTCCAACTCCCAAGTGACCTCCTCAGAACTAAAGTGCTTCCATTGCATCTTTACCTAAGCGACAACTTTGTTCTAAAGTGCTATTTCTCTCTGGTCCAGAATATGCACAGGTTCCATGTGGAACTTGCCTTCAGGTATCATCTACACCAAGTTCCAATCAATCATATGAGTAGGGTCATGAACATACTTTTTCAACAAAGAAACATGAAATATATTATGAATTCTTATATTATCTAGAAGTGCAAGTTGGTATGCTACGGGTCCAATTCGATCTAGTATCTCGAAGGGCCCACAAAACCTAGGTGCCATATTGGCACAGTTTCCTAACTTCAATGAGATTTTTCGAGCTTTGACCTTCAAATAAACATGGTCTCCCACTTGAAATTCCAAGTGTCTTTTTTTCTGATCTGCATAGCTCTTCTTTCTATCATGTGCTTCTTTTAAGTTATGCTGTACCTTCCTTACATGTCCTCCATTTCTTGGAGAATCTCTGCTCCAACCATGAGTCTGTAAACCGATTTATCCCAGCTAATTGGAGTCGTACACTTTTTTTTCTACAACAAATCGAAAGGGATTAACTTAGCCAAATTTTGGTACCCATTGTTATATGCAAATTCTACCAAGTGTAGATAGTCTTCCCACTTGTTTGGTTTTGTTCTTACATAGATGCAGAGCATATCCTCTACGATTTGGTTTGTCCTTTCAGTATGTCCATCCGTTTGTGGGTGATAACTCATACTGAAATTCAAATTAGTATTTACCCCTACAAACAATTCCTTCCAAATAGTGGATGTCAATTTTACGTCTCTATCTGAAATCACCATTTTAGGAATACCATGCATTCTAAAAATTTCTTTCATAAATATTTCAGCAATGTTTATAGGTTTAAAAGTAGACTTTACAGGAATAAAGTGTGCAGACTTACAGACTTTATCGATTACAACCATAATAGAATCATTTTGTTTCTAAGTTTTTTGCAAACCTGTTATAAAGTCCAACGATATGGTCTCCCATTTCCATTCCGATACTGGTAATGGCTATAATAGGCTAGCTGGACGCTAGTGTTCATACTTAACCTACTGACAATATTGGCACCTAGCCAAGTATTCTGTTGTTTCGCCCTTCATAATAGGCCAGTAAAATAGTTTTCTAAGTGTTGTTATAGTTTTCTGGTATCCTGGATGGCCAGAATACATTTTCTTATGCACTTCGTCCAAGACTATTAAATTTAACTCTACTGAATCTGGTATGTAAAGTCTATTTTTAAATCGTAATAGTCCCTTCTTGTCAATACTTAGATCTGGTTTATCTGACTTTGCGGTGCTATTTTGCAATTCTTCCATTATCTTAGTGTAATTTTTGTTGCTAAAACCTATCGTCCTTATTCTTTGTTCCAGATCACTTTCTGCCCAGATGATTATTTATTTCAAATAACTCATGGACTCTTATACTTAATGCGTTTGCTACCTTATTTTCCTTACCCTTGATATGTTTGACTTCAAAGTCGAATTCGCTCAAGAAGGATAGCCATCTTGCTTGCCTTGTATTAATATCTGGTTGGCTAAACAGATATTTCACACTGCTATTATCCATCAATAGTAGAATTTTTCTTCCCATTATGTAGTGTCGCCACATTTTTAAGGCGTGTATTACCGCTACCAATTCTAAGTCATGAGTGACATAATTTCACTCATGTTCTTTTAATTTGTGGGACTCATAAAAAATCACGTGTCCTTCCTGAGTTAGGACACCACCTATTCCTTCTTTACTTGCATCAACACATATGGTAAAGTCTTTATCTAGGTATGCTACCCTCAATATGGGTGCAGTTGTTAATAATTCCTTCAACTTGTTAAAACTATCTTGACACTTATGTGACTAGTTAAACTTGGTCCCTTTCTTTTGTAATGATGTGATAGGACAAGCTATTTTGGAAAATCCTTCTATGAATCTACGATAATATCCAGTGATTCCCATGAATGACCAGATGTCCGCTACATCCTTTGGTACTCACCATTCCACAATGGCTCTTACTTTCTCAAGGTCGACTGCAATGCCTTTTGCAGATATTACGTGTCCTAGGTATTGTATCTTCTTCTGGTAAAATTCACACTTATCGAATTTAACATACAGTTGGTGCTTCCTTAAATTTTGCAGGACGATTCTTAAGTGTTCTTCATGTTCTTCCTCCATTTTAGAATACACCAGAATATCGTTGATAAATACTAGTATGAACTAGTCTAAGTACTGACTGAAAATACTGTTCATCAAGCACATAAATGTGGCTGGTGCAATAGTGAGTCAAAAAGGTATGACTACAAATTCGTAGTGTCCATATCTTGTTTGAAAGGTTATTTTTCTTATTCCCTCATCTTTTATCCTGACTTGATGGTAATCGGATCGTAAATCCAATTTTGAAAAGATTTTGGACCCGCCTACTTGATCGAACAGGTCATTTATCCTAGGTAAGGGGTACTTGTTCTTAATAGTCATTTTATTCAATTGTTTATAGTCGATACATAGTATTAGAGTACCATCTTTCTTTTCACAAAGATAATTGGTTCTCCCCATGGTGAAACACTAGGTCTAATATATGTTTTGTCCAACCATTCCTACAGTTGTATCTTTAGTTCTGTCAATTTAGGTAAACTCATTCGGTAAGGTGATTTCGAGATAGGGGCTGACCTAGGTAGTAG
Source organism: Picea mariana (assembly GCA_032191745.1). Classification (NCBI taxonomy): domain Eukaryota; kingdom Viridiplantae; phylum Streptophyta; class Pinopsida; order Pinales; family Pinaceae; genus Picea; species Picea mariana. The sequence goes on along the minus strand of JASDQU010373723.1, from coordinate 48,287 downwards.
GTCTATGGAGAAGTCTATTTCCCTTATAGGAGGTAATTTTGGTATCTCATCAACAAACATGTCTTTAAACTCACGTAGGACAGCAAAATCTTCTAGCTTCAGCTTATCTTGTTTTTCTAACAGATTCGTTATTTGAATGGCATAAACTTGACACCCCTTTCTCATACATTTCTTGAATTGCATTGTTGTGACTTGTCTAACTGATACTAGTTTTGGTATACCTTGGGTTGTTCTAGTAGTGTCACAATCATCTTTATAGTTAAGTGTCTTTGTATAGCAATCTAAAATTTCTTTGTGTCTTTCCAACCAATCCATTCCAATGATCATATCATAGGATCCTAGTGGTATAATATTCAGATTTGTTTTTATGTTTTGACCATCTAAGTTAAATTCAAAATCAGAAACAAAGTCAACCACTTTCCTTTTAGTTCCTATTGCTAACTGTACCAGCCATGATTTTGCGTGTTTCACCCTCTAAAGTTTATTTTAATCTACTACTCCAGGAGTGATATAACTTAATGTAGCTTCAGGATCAATTAAAACAGAAATTTGGGTGTTATTTATTTTACCTTCGATTTCTACCACGAAGGATTGGTGGTCAGCTTTCCGGCCGTCCATGGCTTCATTAATTCAATGAAAGCTTCTGGCCATGTCTCCCACCGTCAAGGCTTCCTGTAAATTATAAACAACAGTTCTGTTTGTTGAACTTAAACGAGGGGAGTTCCTCCTTAGATGAGGTTCTTCACATTCCCAACACTTTAGTGGTTCACGGGGGCTGTCCCCAAACTTCTTCATTCCCAGATTTACCGGTTTAAGGTTTCCTTGAATATTCAGATGGTTTGAGTGAAAATCCTTTCTTATAAAGATTTTTGTGGCATTACGATATGGAGTTCGCTAGTATCCCTTCTTCCGCTGGTTCATTCGATCTTGCTTCTTATCCTTCCAGGCTTTGGGAAACTCTGTTCGTTGTTTATATTGATTGTAGCACATTCGTTATTTCCTGAATACTTCACTCAAGGATTTGGAGTTGTCAAACTCAATTATGTCCCTGTAGGACTATGGTAAACAACTTAAGAATCACTGGATTTTTACCTTATCCTCCTGGATGTAAGGAACGAACCTTAGTAATTCTACAAATTTATTTATAAGATCCTCCATTGTCATCTATCCAAGTCTTAACTCGTAAAACTATTTTGTTTTCCTTTCATAGTAGCTTTCAGATAGGTACTGTTTCTTGAAATCATACCATTCCATATGTTTTTCCTTTAGGCCTTTGGCCAATTTCATGTCTTGCCACCAAATGTTGGCCTTCCCTTTAAGATTGTATATGTCCATTCTGACCTTCATAATGCTGGAATAGTTATATATCTAGAAGTATTTTTTGATGTTCAATAACCATGCCTCAGCTTCTTCTCCTGTTCTCGATTCTCCATCAAAGGTAGCTGGTTTAATTTTCTTGAATTCTCCTTCAAGGTGGTCTACTTGTTTCCTCTTTCGGTCTTTTTTAGTTTTGTCCTCGGCTAAAGGTGTACCTTCAGATGAACAGTATCCTTTTTCTGTTTCAGGCCCAGAAATATTGGAAGCTCTCTTGCTGACTTCTTCGTCATTATTATTGTCCTTTGGGATTTTCTTGGTCACTATACTTCGCAGTAGGACTTCATTTATTTCCTGTTGTTCCTACTGAGCTTTCTTTAATTTTTCACTGTCAGCTTTGAGAACTTGCAGTTCGACGATGAGATTCCTCATTTTTTCTAGAACTTCAGTTGGTGAACTACCTTCACTATTCTTTTTCTAATTTTTAGGAGGTCTTTGTTCAGGATTTCCATCGATTCGGATTTCCCCGTCGTCATTTACTGCCGCCATGATTAACACAAAACATAAAAGGTTTTATGTTTGTAACAATAAAGGTTTTTATTAGCTTTATAAAAAAAGAATTATATATAAGAATATCAGATGGACCTATTCAAGGTCCAAGTGTTGTAAATCGTGGCTCTGATACCATTTGTAATCAACCTCAAAATTCCAAAATATAAAAAAAAAAACTTAGTGACATTAAAATTTCCTTTTCTTCGATCAACTTGTTTCGAAGGTCTCAAGGTTATCGTATGTGATTAGGTGTTGATAGTATCACTCCCATAAGGAATATGGTCGTGACTATTGTCAATACAACTACCTTCCTTTGTAAGATAATTTTATCTTTAAACGTCTTTGGTTATCTAAAAACCATATATATAAAGGTTACAAGGCTAAACTTGTTAAAAATATAGTTCCTCAGTTTACTAACAAAAGTTAGCAAAAGGGGAAAAGGCCCGTCCCGAGACATATCTTTATAAAATGATAAACATTAGGGTATTCCAATCTCTCCAACATAACATTATCATTGTTTATACATACGAGCATCTATACGAGAGGTATTGGGTTCCGAAAGGAACTACTCGTATTAAATATCACTAGTCTTAGATTAATGAGGGACTTTAAAACTTTTTTAAAATTGTTCGAATGATACACTCTGTGTAAAACAGATCGTGATTACCCTTACCCGACCATGACTCTAGACTTGTGGTGGGTTGACGGTTGTCATCATTGAAGGGTTCAAGCGTGCTAATTCTCCTTCCTGAAATCATTAAGCTTAACGAACCAGGTAGTCTCATTCCAACTGACGAGAAACTGGATTTATCAGTTGTATTAAGAATGCCCCTAATAGAGTCATCTCCCTCGCACAGACTTGGTGTAAAGTCAATTGATGTAGTTGTCAGGTCCTGAGTTAAAGCCCCTTGTCCAGCCTGGGTAATGGCAATATGCACAGGCACCTTTCGAGGTTTATAAATCGATGATTGTGTCAATGAAACCCTTCCACCTAACCTTGTTCACATGGTAGCGTACTGTTGCGTACTATCACCATTACTCTACTTCTGTGAAGGGTGGGTAGGTGATTAATGTGGTCTCCTGCCTGCATCTAGGTATTTTCAAAATGAAAGAAAATGCCTTAGTGCAACCCTGTTGTAGCTCTTAACTCTGTAAGAGGTTGGTGGTCTTGGGCAGACGCGACCTGGGCAGAGGATATGGAGGCGTTTATTCCTTGGTGTTCCCTATACACGGTAGGCCAATGAACCTGTGTTATTTTCTTTTGCGCTTGAATACGGGACTCTTAAATATGATCTTCTCTGGTTTTTCGTTTATGGGTTTGTTGGGTCGTCGGAGATTTCTTATTCTATATTGGATTTATTTACTTATCTCTTGTTATTCTGTGATAGGTATCTTTTCCTCTATGAACCCTCATATAAGGATCAAAATGTAAGGGATTTCGAAGGGGACAGGAGAGTCTCCAGTCTACGAGTCAGTGTTCTAGTTCAAAGGTAATTTCTACATGACTCCAGTTACATAATGTAGTTCTGAACTCAGTATAACTCGATTAAGAGACTACATTCTTGGTTATGATTCCTTTTCGACTGTTAAGGATTTAAAGGTTTATTGCCCCTCTTGTCATGAGTCTGTGCATATAAGTGACAGGGATCCCTAAGAGTAAATAATGATCCTAATGTATAGCTTTCTTAATGCCTAAAGGCCTACATCTTATGTTCGGTGTCTTCGGCATATTTATCGCTGAGTAAATTATTTATTGTTTCTACTGTGATTCGTATATCCATCGTCATACCCTATGTATATAAATTGTTCGTCAATGTGGTTGATTTGGTTGTGTAATCTATATTCCCTCGATTCGTAAGGAGTCGGGAATAACGAAGATCTTCAAACTTTTGTGATCATTTCACCTGGGAAACTGTTTTCGGTTTAGGGATTTTTATTCCAAGCATTCGGCTAGGGAAATGTGTATTTATGAATGTCTCTTCATATTACTTCAACGAAAAGGGTAAAGAAAAGAATTAATCGATTTGTGGTAACTATCCCAATGGTTTATGTATTCATACTGTATGTAGTTAATATTTTACTTGTTTACAGTCCTGTTTTTATTCGCTGTCCTTATTCGGTGAAGAATTTTCTCAGTTATAATCATTAATGGTGGGCCCTTGTTTCCTGTGAGGGTACCCATCAGAATTCTTTGGTTCCATTTCCCCCTTTCGACTGAGGATGGATTTGCTCAGTGGTGTCGATGGAAAAGATTCCACACTGATCGCAAGCTAAGTAATAATTTTGTATTTTAATTTCGTTAATCTTCTCTGCAGGTGATTTATTTCCTTATGATTAAATTGCACTACTTCTCTTTCAGATATAATCCATTTCTATTTAACTTGTGTTCTGACTAAGTTTCATTGCCAACTCATGCGATCCATTCCCTTTTCAAGATTCGGATGCTTCACGTTTGATAGATTCGTTGGTCGCTGGACCCGAAATGGTACTCTAGTTCCGAAAACCGGACTTCATCTTAGACTCTAGGTTTTGTCTGCTACTATGCAAAATTTCTCCACAAGGTTCTCTTGCTATCAGGCCTTCTAGGGTAAAAAATTTAATTGTAATTGTAAATACTTGTTAGAAGGGAAAAAAACCTGTATTGAAATGAGTTTCACCATCCAAGGTTTATACTCTAGAGAGTCAAAGGACTCATCCTGGGCATTCCGTCGGCTCTGTACATTCCTTTCGTTTTGTGGTTATTATGAGGGGAATAGTTATAACCCTCTTCTATAATTTATACAGTGGTGTTTCATAGTATTGTTCTATGACAATCGATACTTATCCCCTGTGTATTGACTATTTGCAGTTATATCTCATGGAAACTTTTATGTAATATACAATATTTATATTTAGGGTTTTAGATAGTCGTGGTTATATATTTCAGTACAGACATGCATGATTATAATAATTTTCATTCGCTCTAGATTTCTCTAAATGTTTACACACATTGAAATCTCATGATATATATTGGGTACTTAAATATGTTTGACCGTATTATTATCTTATGATCGGTAGATCGTTCCAGAAATTGTAGTTTTTAGGATGTACATGCTTAATTTTTATTTCATTAAGTAGAATTAGATCTGTCTTGACACGATTAACACACAGTAGTACTGTAACACCATCTAATGTTCAGATTTGGATTTTATTTCCACTAGATCTATAACTCATCACTTTATAATTTCATAATTTAAGATATCGATTATGTTCCTACCACACAGAGCTTACAGAAAACAGTCATAGATATATCCTGTAGAATATTGGTTTCATCCTTACAATGACTAATATACTAGGCTCAAATAGCTACAACCTTTTAATTGATTTAAATTATTTCTACTTTAATTAATATACAACAACTCTGTAATTCTATCTAATACATATGCTAGAAAGATAATCATCTACGATATAAACCAGATACAATCATTTCAATAGTACAATCATGAAAAGAGTAGGGTAAAGAGACATATCTGAAGTAGTCTGTGGGAAAACAAAGGGAACAACCATGTTCCTCCCAACCATAGAATAGGGCAGCCAACGCTTACCCAATTCACCCCCTAGTCTGACCATGAATCCATGAGGGCAAACTTGAAATCTCCTCTTCAGTAATGTCTTCCTCTATGAGTAGTCTTCTCCCTTGCCTCACACTCAGAATTAGTGTTCATAACAACAAGTATTCAGTAGTACCTCCTCCCAGCATACTAGGTAGCATCCCACCTCCTCACATATGCTATTTAACAAAAAAATGTTTTTGCCTAGGTCTTTCTTCCCCCCCCTTGGGAATTTTTACTTCTTTCTAAATCCCTGATTTTCAGGGGCTGCCAATGGCCAAATATATTATTTTCCACTTGTAGTAATCAGCACAGAGGTAGTTCCAACATGTTCCCCACTCATGGATTCCTGGTCAACTGATTTTAACATGGTTGTTCCATTTGTCCTCCTACAATCAATATAAAATATTATCTTTTCATACAAGTGTCGTACTCAAATAGTTAGTTGGGTCAAATCATGTCTCTGCCCAACAGTCATAATAATTAATTACAATTATCAAATTCAAAATTCAAAATTGCCATAAATGGCAAAAATTTTCCAAATTCGAATTTACTAAAAACAGAATAATTTTTCAACAAATTTTAAATTCCAAAAATACTTTATTTTTGGGGATGTCACAAATAGGGCCCATCATTAGTGAATTATACCCATCTTTAACGAACAAATCTAACAAGAAGGAAACATTTATACAACAGTCAACGAATTTAAATAAAATGAAATAATCGACAGTACTAGTTTTCCTTAACATACGGATGGTATAAGTCATGCTGTGCAAAGACATACTATAAACCTTTCACACTGAACCAAGACTATACCTAACTCTTGAATTTAAACCCTTCCAAAATCAAATTGCAGGAAATAATTATAAACCAACAGTCAATACAGAGATATCCTTCTACGGATTCCAAATGGGGTAGGCTACGGTAATAACAATGATCATCTTTAATAGATTGTTCGAAAAATCGTAGAGGATCACATTTTAATGACATCGGGAAGGAATATGTTAGATATAAAGGAAAGTAGCATATGAGAAGAACCAACTCAATCATAATGAAACTATAGAAGTGTGGGTTCACCCCTCTACGAAGAAAGGGAAGAAAGTACAATATTTCATAATGAGACCATCCCCTTCCGAAAGGAAAATTCTCGCACAGTCTCACAAAGATTCAATTCTGGCCTCGACTTACAGACTGTAAGGGGTATAGATAACCTTTAGTTATGAAACCCTAGGAATCTCAAACACAGAGAATTACTTTCCTTGACATACCAGACACGAAATAACTTGAAATTTGTTTTGTTGTTACCCAAAAGAAACACTGCAGGTGTAAATTTCCCTAAGTCTGAACAAGGGTAGGATGCTAAGACCTCTCCAGGAATTAGAAATTAAATCTACAGTAAACATTATATACAGAAATAGGAAGCAGTTTTGGAAAGTTATCGGGAACAACGTGATAGCAAGACCCCCGACCCTCGGGTCAAGATCCGCTCAGGATAGTTCTAAATTCTCCTCGAGCTGAAGCGGATCCTTTGGTTCCCTACTGGCACCTCGCAAATATGATCCACAAGTTCTCCGTGAAAACCCACCCTGCACGACTTAACACCAGGCGTGAGCCTTATATCTCCATGCGACCATAATNCCAAACCTCCAATACCTAAGATGTGAAACGGGTATGGCTCCTTCCTCGTTAGCGCCTCTACAACCGACTGTTGGCTAGGGCCTAACTCTAGCACCCCTCACAACTTGCAACCTCACAAGTTGGAGTGTTGAGCCCTCGTGCTCCTCCTTTACGAGTCCCCGATTAGCGATAGTCAACAATAGGTTGACTCCTCCCAAGGTGATGTGCGTCCACCACCTATCACCCGCTTCCACTTTCCTCTGGGCACTGGTTGTTATGCCACTTGTTAACCATGCGGCCCCGCCTATCAGATGTTCTACGTGTAAAAAATAAGTTCTTTCAACCCCCGAACCTTCGATATGTGATACCCCGTGAAGGTTCTGATCCAATGATTCTCCCATGGCTTGGGTCCAATGGTCTGGATCTCCTTCTCTGCTCCTCGCAACTCGAGATGAAACCAAGAATTTGGTCTGCCCTCCAAACTTACGAACCCCGAATTCACGAATTGATCCAACGACATGGGTTGAGATGAGATCAATGGCTCTTATTTACCACGATCAACGGTTCACGTTGATTCTTGATATTAGGGCGGTGAGTTCGTTCAACTCCTAACCACCTTACAGCTCCACTGGATCCTACGGTCCTCGTGACTTTGCAATCTCTCCACAAAGAATTATGATCGCCTGATTCACTCCTCAATGACTTATGCCCAATGATTGAGTGTTCTCCCTCCTGAACTTAACTTCTATGTGATGGTCTCAATCTTCATCTCCCTTTGAACACTCCAAAGGCGTTATCTCTCCTGAGCTTTCACTTGAAAACTCAAGCCTTCCAAAAGGGTTCCTGCTCTCACTCCTTGTGATAAACTTTCAAATAACCTTTGGTCATTTGAGTCTTCGACCCTGTTCACTCTTTGCACAGTGGTCCTTCAACTTCCACCTTAGTTAATAAGTTATAAAGCCTCAACCAGCATGCACACACCTTGCATGACTCTGTGCTTCACCTGCACTTCTGTGGGTATGAGAACAATGATATTTCTCCTGAGCTTTCTGAAATAAAACTCAGACCTTCATTGATGCACACCTTGTAGACATTCATTGCACTCTTTGCAGGAATTCTCAAGAAGAGAAACAATTAAAACTTATTCTTATTCTCTCTCAGACTTCATACATTCAAGATGAAATCATACACACAATACAACATTGAAATAAATGCATAACAGAGAAACAAATCAACTGTAATCATACCATTTAACTAATGGAAACAGTAAGCATCATAACACCATGAAAGTTGAGTCAAAGATTCATATATTAACTCAAGTGTTTATGTACATGGGTTCTTCTCTACATCTCTCTGCTATATCTCTCCATCTTATGAATTATGAATGATAATATGTTACTCCTCTACCATGATACAAGGGTGAGCGTGTCTATATCTGTTTTCCCTCCTACACTTCTAAATTGTCTAATCTAACATTCATATCTACCTACTTTACATTAAAAGACTTAAATGCCTATTACATCCAGCAAGTGAGAGTAATTTCTCCAGATCTGTTCATATCTCCAAGAAATAAATGTAAGTACGCTTATCCTAGCTTATTACATTAATGCTTCAGTTTTCGAAATTCAAAATGTTTTCATAAAAACGTGCCCCTTTTTCATCTGCATGTCCAGTTGTTCCTTTGGCTAGGCGCGTGCTTTGGCTTTGTACGATGCTCCTGCATCACAATGATAATGAGATATTTAAGTAAAATAAGTAATTTGACAGGAGGGTTCTTCCACCGTAATAAGGAATCAAAACTTCGTTTTATAACCAGATCATAGGGTGTTCAGAAGCTTACCAAGGAGGGTGAATGGTGGTGTCATTCCACCAAGTAACATCTTCCCAAACCGACGACATGCCTCAAAAATAAAGAAAGGTATACATAGTCTTTCTGAAGACTATCTAATGAGACAACAAACACATTAAAACCCTAAGAGGGACCTTCATTACTCAGTTTAAATGTCGAAGGTACGAAGGGTAGTCTGGCCATGTGACAAGGGCAGAGTTGGCATGACTAGAATGGAAGAAAGACTAAGTAAGAGCATGATAACTCGCACACATAGGTTGTCATTAAAGCATGAACATAGAGCCTTAACTGCCTTCTAACAGTAGATGCTCTTTCACATCAAGAAAATTTGTGAAGTAGATGAACTCTTCCAAGCCTTTATGAATTGGAACTAGTAGCCTTCAACTGCCTTGTTATAGTTATCGTACCGTTCGAGAGAAGGTTCGTTGGAGCATCGTTTTGTTAAGTCAAAGTTAACATGGGATCTCATTACTCAAACTCTCTGCTAGGCAAAGGGATTGGATTAGTGTTAATCT
>JASDQU010373723.1:0-23310 GCA_032191745.1 Picea mariana | reverse complement strand
TGGATGGTCGGCAAGCTGACCACCAGTCCTCTGTGGTGGAAATCGAAGGTAAAATAAATAACACTCGAATTTATGTTTTGATTGATCTTGGGGATACGTTAAGTTATATCACTCCTGGTGTAGTAGAGTCAAATAAACTTAAGAAAATGAGACATGCAAAATCATGGTTGGTACAACTAGCAACAGGAACAAAAAGGAAAGTGGTTGGCTTTATTTATGATTATGAGTTCAGTTTAGGTGGTCAAAACATAAATACAAATCTGAACATTCTACCACTAGGATCTCATGATGTAATTATCAAAATGGATTGGTTAGAAAGGCATAAAGCAGTGCTAGATTGTTATGCAAAGACACTTAAGTATAAATACGAAAATGACACCACTAGAACAAGCCAAGGTATACAAAAACCAATATCAGTTAGACAAGTCTTAGCAATGCAATTCAAGAAATGCATGAGAAAGGGTTGTCAAGTTTACGCCATCCAAGTAACAAACATGTTAGAAAAAGAAGATAAACCCAACTTGGAAGACTTTGTTGTCCTACGTGATTTTAGAGATGTTTGTGTTGATAAAATAACTGAATTACCCCCTAGAAGGGAGATAGACTTTTCTATTGACCTACTACCTGGTTCAGCCCCTATCTTTAAAGCACCTTACCAAATGAGTTTGTTGAAATTGACAGAACTAAAAATCCAACTACAGGAATTATTGGATAAAGAGTATATCAGACCGAGTGTTTCACCATGGGGAGCACCAGTCCTCTTTGTGAAAAAGAAAGATGACACTCTAAGACTATGTATCGATTATAGACAATTAAACAAAATGACTATTAAGAACAAGTACCCCTTACCTAGGATAAATGATATTTTTGATCAAGTAGGTGGGGCAAAGGTCTTTTCAAAGTTGGATTTACGATCTGGTTATCATCAAATTAGGATAAAAGATGAAGACATCAGCAAAACAACTTTTCGAACAAGATATGGACATTACGAATTTGTAGTTATACCTTTCAAACTCACTAACACACCAACCATGTTCATGTGTTTAATGAACAACATTTTTAGTCAGTACTTGGACAAATTCGTACTAGTATTTATTGATGATATTCTGGTATATTAAGGATAGTTCTGCAAACTTTAAGGAAACACCAACTGTATGCTAAATTCGATAAGTGCGATTTTTATCAGAAGAAAATATAGTACCTAGGACACATAATATCTGCAGAAGGCATTGGAGTCAATCCTAAGAAAGTAAGAGCCATCATGGAATGGACGGTACCAAAGAATGTAGCGGATATCCGATCATTCATGGGAATCACCAGATATTATCAAAGATTTATAGAGGGGTTTTCCAAAATTTCTTACCCTATCACATCATTACAAAGGAAAGGGACCAAGTTTAACTAGTCACAGAAGTGTCAAGACAGTTTTAATAAGTTAAAGGATTTGTTAAAAACCGCACCCATTTTAAAGGTAGCAGACCCAGATAAAGACTTTACCATATGTGTTGATGCGAGTAAAGAAGGACTAGGTGGTGTCCTAACTCAAGAAGGACATGTTATTTGTTATGAGTCCCTGAAATTAAAAGAACATGAGTGAAACTATGTCACTCATGACTTAGAATTGGCAGCGGTAATACACACCTTAAAATTTTGGTGACACTACATAATGGATAGAAAGTTTCTATTATTGATAGATAATAGTGGTGTGAAATATTTGTTTAGTCAGTCAGACCTTAATGCAAGGAAAGCAATATGGCTAGCCTTCTTCAACGAATTTGACTTTGAGGTAAGACATATCAAGGGTAAGGAAAATAAAGTAGTTGATGCTTTAAGCAGAAGCGTTCATGGGCTGTTAGAAATCAACATTAGTAGGGTAGAAAGAGATCTTGAGCAAAGGATAAAGAATGTAGGAAATAACGACGAAAATTACACTAAGACAATGGGAGAATTACAAAACACTACAAAAAATTCAAACAAAACAGAACTGAGTATTGACAAAAATGGTCTACTATGATTTAAAAACAAAATATACATACTAGATTCGGCAGAATTAAATTTAACAGTTTTGGATGAAGTGCATAAGAAACCATATTCTGGTCATCCAGGATACCAGAAAATGATAAAAACACTTAGAAAATTATTTTATTGGCCTAATATGAAGGGAAAAAAAACATAATACTTAGCTAAATGTCAATATTGTCAACAGGTAAAATCTGAACACCAGCATCCAGCCAGCCTATTACAGCCCTTACCAGTACCAGAATGGAAGTGGGAGACTATATCGCTAGACTTTATTACAGGTTTGCCAAAAAATCAGAAACGAAATGATTCTATTATGGTGGTAATCGATAAACTTAGTAAGTCTTCACACTTTATTCCTGTAAAGTCTACCTTTAAAGCTATAAACATTGCTGAAATATTCATGAAATAATTTTTTAGACTGCATGGTATTCCTAAAATGGTCATTTCCGATAGAGACGTAAAATTCACATCTGTTTTTTGGAAATAATTGTTTGCAGGGCTAAATACTAATTTGAATTGCAGCACGAGTTGTCATCCACAAATGGATGGACATACTGAAAGAACAAACCAAATCGTAGAAGATATGCTCCGCATGTACGCAAGAACAAAACCAAGCAAGTGGGAAGACTACCTGCACTTGGTAGAATTTGCATATAACAATGGGTACCAAACTTTTGCTAAATTGAGTCCCTTTGAGGTACTATATGACAGAAAGTGTAGGACTCCAATTATCTAGGATAACCTGGTTAATAGACTCATGGTTCGACAAGAGATGCTCCAAGAAATGGAGAGTATCGTAAGAAAGGTACAACAAAACTTAAAGGAGGCACAGGATAGACAGAAAAGTTATGCGGACTAGAAAATAAGACACTTGGAGTTCCAAGTGGGAGATCATGTTTACTTAAAAGTCAAAGCCCGGAAGAGTTCACTAAAGCTAGGGAACTGTGCCAAGTTGGCACCTAGTTTTTGTGGGCCCTTTGAGATACTAGCTCGAACTGGACCCATAGCATACCAACTTGCACTTCCAGCCAATCTAAAAATTCATAATGTATTTCATGTTTCTATGTTAAAGAATTATATTCATGACCTACTCATATGATCGATTGGAACTTGGTGTAGGTGGAACCAGAAGGAGAGTTCCAGGAAGACCCCTTACGTATTCAGGATTGGAGAGAAATATCACTTCAAAGCATAGTCGTTGCTCAGGTAAAGGTGCAATGGAAGCACTTTAGCCCGGAGGAGGCCACTTGGAAGTTGGAGGGAGATTTGAGGAAATCTCATCCAATCATGTTCCAAGAAAGAAACGAACACTGAGGACAGTGTTTTATTAAAGGGGGAAAGGATGTAACATCCTCAAAAATAAATTATTTTTGAATTTAAAATTTCTTAGGAAATTTATTCTGTTTTTGGTAAATTCGAAATTGGAAATTTTTTACCATTTATGGAAATTTAGAATTTCAAATTTGGTTAATTGTAATTAATGATTTTGACTTTTGGGCATAGATCTGATTTGATCCAACTAACTACTTGACTATGACACTTGTATGAAACAAAATATTGTATAATTATTGCACGAGGACAAATGGAACAACCATGTTGAAATCAGCTGACCATGACTCCATGAGTGGGGAACATGTTGGAACTACCTCAGGGCTAATTGTTACAAGTGGAAAATCAGGAATTTGGCCATTGGCGGCCCTTGAAAATCATGGATTTGGAAATCTGTCAAAATTCCCAAGGGGAAAAAGACCTAGGCATTTTTGGTTTTGGATATATAGCATATGTGAGGAGGCAGGGCGTTGCCTAGTATGTTGGGGGGAAGTTTTACTGATACCTTGTTGTTATGAACACTACTTGCTGAGTGTGAGGAAAGGAGAAGATTGTTTAAGAATAAGGGAATTTGTTGAGGAGGAGTTCTAATTTAGCCCTCATGGATTCATGGTCAGGCTAGGGGGTGAACTAGACAAGTGATTTGGTTGTCCCGTTCTCAGGTTGGGAGGAACGTGGTTGTTCCCTTTGTCTTCCAGCGATCTGATTCAGATATGTTATCTTTCCCATCTTTATTTGAATGATTAAATAACTGGTGTAGTGCATCTATTAATTCTAAATTAATATAATACCCTAGGTAAAATCTGTTCAATTGTATGAAACATAAAATTTGACAGAACGCCTCACAATTGTAGTTATGAATGACTCTTTACTGTTGGATTAAATTATGAACGAATGCTATAATTTTCCTTTTATTTGTGATAGTTGAAAGGTTACTCATGGTTAAATTCTGGAAGAATTCATTCTGTAAACTAGATTACTGCTACACGGAGGAAACTATACGAGAAATTACCAGTGGATCAAAATTCCTTATGCAGAACAATTATTTCATTTTATTTAAATTCGTTGACTGTTGTTCAAATGTTTCCTTCTTGTTAGTTTTGTTCATTAAATATTGGGTATAATTCACTAATGATGGGACCTTTTGATGCGAGGGTACCCATCAGAGAGTTACTGCACCATTCTCCGTCGGCCCGGGCATCCATCCAGCTAGCAAGAGACAAGGAAAAGATATGAGCCTGCATGCCAAAAGATGAGTGTCTCTCTGGAATTCTCTGTTTGTTAACAATTATCATCCATTTGATGTTTATGTTAACTTTCTTTTCTATAAATTACTAATTCTATGAAGGCTTCAATTCTATATTTGGAATTTATTTTTATGTAGAACAACTTATTTTAGAGTTTGAATTTGCGTAAAGTCTCATTATCTTACATATCCTAAAGATTTATGTGGACACAATCTATTGATTTATAATTCTGATTTATTTGTATAAAATATAGAAAAACTTATATAACATTTTATAACTTCTCTTTATTTTCCACTTATAATGACTATGACTATGGTGTAATAAATAATATATATTTTTTTCAACAAAAAGTCATAAAAAAAGTACAATTTGTTAAATAAAAAAACTACCTTTAAATTTAAATAACAGAATGTGTATATGTTAAAAATTAACTACCTAATAAAAAAATTATATCATGAATTTGCTTATACTAAGTAACATTTAAATAACAAAATGTGTATATGATAAAAATTAACTACCTAATAAAAAATTTATATCATGAATTTTCATATACTAAGTAACATTGTACTTTTGGGAACAAAAAAATGAAGAATACTTTCATTAAAACAACCCAATATACATAAAATATTATAAAACATAAATGAAATCTAATAAATTAAGTACATGATAAAAGCTCCATTTAATCTTATTGTTCGAAGTTCGCTCTGACGTCACTGGAACGAAACGAATGGACAGGAATTCAGAATGGTTAATCACTGAGGGTTGAATCGAAAAGTGGAAGTAATCGAGGGTGGTAGTGGATCTACCCACCAATGGCTTGGCCACAGGGTTGGGCCCCCACGGCCAAGTCACAGTCCACTAGACTATGACTTGGCTGCGGGAGGCCAACCCTATGGCCAAGTCATTGGCGTGCCCACAGCTTGGCCACAGGGCTAGCCCCCCATGACCAAATCACAGTCCAGTGGACTGTGACTTGGTCGTGGGGGGCCAACCCTATGGCCAAACCGTTGCCATTCCCACGACCTGGCCACAGGGCTACCCCCCCACGACCAAGTCACAGTCCACTGGATTGTGACTTGGACGTGGGGGCCCAACCCTGTTGACAAGTCGTTGGCATTCCCACAGCTTGGCCATAAGGGCTAACACATAAACTAAATTTTAATTTAAAAATAAAAGTTAAATTTGATATTAAAAATTAAAAATTAAAATTTACAGTGAAATACTTGAAGCTCGCCCGCCACCCGCCCACCAACACAATAGCCCGACCGCCCATAGAAACGCCTGCCAACACAACCTCTGCGCCAACCCTACTTCTACACCAACACTCAGGAATGATCGCAAACACAGGAATGCTCACAAACACTCAATATCACAAACCTAAAGAGCTTAGAAAAACGTTACAATACTGATGTGTGGTTGATATATAAACATTCTTTCGATTGAAAGATTTTTCGTCCGAAACATTCTTTCGACTGAAAGATTTTTCGGCCGAAACATTCTTTCGACCGAAAGAATGTTTCAGCCAGAATATCTTTTGGCTGAAAAAATCCATCCGACTAAATTTTTACACGCAAATCAAGGGTGTCGTCACTGTACCAATCGATTTAACGTTCCACTTTTTAGCCAAAAAATAGTTCGGCTGAAAAAAGTATCTTTCGGTGAAAAATAATATTAGTTCGGCTGAAAAAACATTTTTCAAAATTTTGGAGATCAGATTGTCACGAAAGTGTTACCCACCTTCGTGATTTCACCCAACTATCTATGTATAAATGGAATTGAAACTAAGTTTATATATGTGTGTATTTATATTTCTGTAAATAAATCTCAGAGTCATAATACTTATTCGAGACCTCCATTCCCGCATAGAATTGAATTAGAACTAGTACGAAATGCTATTTATTTTACGATATATTTATATTACATATAGAAAGATACATATCTATTTACTGTTGGCAATCTGCGCAGACATTATAGAAGAAAACTAAGACTGAATGTCTACAACATAAAGTATATATATATAGATATGTTCCTATACTATGTAAATAATAAATTGTTCTGACAGACATGTAACTACAACTATATAAATGAAATGTTGGATGTAGGAGACCAATAAATTTCTTCCGAAATAGAGAAGCTGGAACCTCTTATGCATTCATATAATATGATATGAATTGAAATTTCCTAGCCATAGTAATAGTAATGATTCATTTCTTTTCAATACAAATCGAATACAATAAAATAGAGGAGTACCAATAACTTTATTGATATAGCTAAATTCTGGGAAACATATTAGTACCGGAACAATCAAATTGAATAAATGCAATTCGAGATGCCTTGGCTTCAATATTTCAATTTTGATAGTAATTGATGCTCGACAATCAAGAGATAAACTCATTGTGATTCAGCATATCTTTCCGAGTACATACGACAAGAACCATAACTCAATAGTAAAGAAATTTATTACATATCTTGACCAGACTTAAAATCAAACGCGGATCCAATACTTATGCAAGTACTGGGTGATATTCCAACAATGGAAACACTACCAAAAGAGGGGGTTACACTTCAACCAAATAGTACTAAAGTCGAAAAAGAACTATTTTTAATGGAAAAACTGGATAGTACCACGACCTCCATTTTCTAGAACCTGTAAATTTAATTCTGAGAGATGGTGGGCTCGGAACCTGAATACTTTTTGTGCCGAAGATAGGGGCGGGTATCCAAAACTTGTACAGACTAAATCTTTGCAAAAATTGTACCCTGTGAATATTAGTAATTTATAGGAAAGAAAGGTAACGAAAACATCAACAGGATGATAATTGTTAACAAACAGAGTATTCCAGAGCGACACTCATCGTTTGGCATGCAGGCTCCTATCTTTTCCTTGTCTCTTGCTAGTTGGATGGATGCCCAGGCCGAGGGAGAATGGTGTAGTAACTCCCTGATGGGTACCCTCGCATCAACATGGCCCATCATTATTGAATTATACCCAATATTTAACGAACAAAGCTAACAAGAAGGAAACATTTGTACAACAATCAACGAATTTAAATAAAATGAAATAATTGATAGTACTAGTTTTCTTTAACATACAAATGGTATAAGTCATGTTGTGTGAATACATACTATAAACCTTTCACACTGAACTGAGACTATACCTAACTTTCGAATTTAAACCCTTCCATAATCAAATTGCAGGAAATAATTATAAACCAACAGTTAATACAGAGATATCCTTCTATGGATTCCAAATGGGGTAGGCTACGATAATAACAATGATCTTCTTTAATAGATTGTTCTAAAAATCATAGAGGATCACATTTTAATGACATCGGGAAGGAATATGTTATATATAAAGGAAAACAACATATGCGAAGAACCAACTAAAGCTTAATGAAACTATAGAAGTGTCGATTCACCCCTCTATGAAGAAAGGGAAGACATTACAATATTTCATAGTGAGACCATCCCATTTCGAAAGGAAATGCTCTCACAGTCTCATGAAGATTCAATTTAGGCCTCGAATTATGGACTGTAAGGAGTATTGGTAACCGTTAGTTACAAAACCCTAGGAATCTCAAACATAAAGAATTACTTTCTTCGACATACCAGACAAGAAATAACTTGAAACGTGTTTCGCTGTTACCCAAAAGAAACACTGCATGTGTAAATTTCCCTAAGTCTGAAAAATGGTAGGATGTTGAGACCTCTCCAGGAATTAGAAATTAAATCTATAGTAAACATTATATATAAAAATAGGAAGTGGTTCCAGAAATTTATCGGGAACAATGATAATGAGAGATTTAAGTAAAATAAGTAATTTGATAGGAGGGTTCCTCCACCGTAATAAGGAATCAAAACTTCGTTTCATAACTAGAGCATAGGGTGTTCATAAGCTTACCAAGGAGGGCGAATGGAGGCGTCGTTCCACCAAGTAACGTCTTCCAAAACTGATGGAATTCCTCAGTAAGAAAGAAAGGTATACAGAGTCTTTCGAAAGACTATCTAATGAGACAACAAACACATTAAAACCATAAGAGGGACCTCCATTACTCAGTTTAAATGTCAAATGTATGAAGGGCGGTCTAGCCATGTGACGAGGGCAGAGTTTGCATGCCTGGAATGGAAGGAGGGCTAGGTAAGAGAATCGTAACTCGCACACATAGGTTGCTATTAAAATATTAACGCAAAGCCTTAACTCCCTTCTGACAGTAGCCGCTCTTTCACATCAAGAAAATTTGCGAAGTAAATGAACTCTTTCGAGCCTTGACGAATTGGAACTAGTGTCCTTTAACTACCTTGTTACAGTTATCATACCATTCAAGAGAAGGTTCGCTGGAGAATCATTTTGTTAAGTCAAATTTAACAAGGGATCTCGTTACTCGAACTCTCTGTTGGGAAAAGGGATGGGATTAGTGTTAATCTTGGAAAACCCAAAAGTCAACCCATCTATAAATCAGAGCTATGTATATTAATGTTAAGTGTATACCATTAAGCCACTTTTTAACTATGGGCTTAGAACCATTTCACGTGGCTATATATAGGGTAAGCAAACATTTGTTTCAAATGGACAAATTAAATAGTATTGCGCGCAGCCCATAAGGGCCTTGTATGTAAAGAGAGACTAGGACTATA
Source organism: Picea mariana (assembly GCA_032191745.1). NCBI lineage: Eukaryota > Viridiplantae > Streptophyta > Pinopsida > Pinales > Pinaceae > Picea > Picea mariana. Next base: position 14,077 of record JASDQU010373723.1, on the reverse strand, counting down.
AGTCCTAAGTATATTCTATGGTATATATATTTATGTATATGGATGAGTAGGTTGGAGATTAAAGGGGAATTACTAAACCCTTGGAGAATTAACCGTATAAGTTTTGATATTGAGTAAGATAGACAGGTATGCAAATGGAATCATGTGGTAGGATGAATTTAATTTACGTCACAGAAAATTATAACAGAAATAAATGTTTCTCCCATCCAACGACAAACATTTAAATGGCATTGTAGGTTATTGCCTCATAGAATTTTTNTTATGACAATTTTGAGGTACATTACAACAAGTATTAGAATAGCTTTAGGATTGAAGGGTAAATGTTAGAACATGGCAATTTATTCATATAGGAACTTTTTTCAGTGTGAAAAATGCTCATAAATGAGTATTCATCGTTTGATAGTCAGAACATAAGAAATATCACAAAGATTAACATTGGTGTTAAATACTACCTTCTCTTATCTAAGAATCTGCTAAATGAAATTTGGAGATTAATGTTCCTTAGGAAAAAAAAAAATTGTTTGGCAAATTTGAGGTACATTACATATGGTATCAGAGAAAAGGTTACAACACTTGGACCTTGAGGAGGGCCAAAATATTTACTTAGCATATATTTTTTATGTTTATGAAAAAATAACAAAACAATTACTGTTACAAACAGAAAACACTTTATTCTATTGTAATCATGGCAGCCCAAGATGAAGCATAAATCAGACTTGAGGAGAACCCTAAACAAATGCCTCCTGAAGATTAGAGATAGAACTATGACGGAAGTTCACCTACTGAAGTTCTGGAAACTATGATAAATCTCATTATTGAGCTGCAAGTTTTCAAAGAAGACAATGAGAAACTGAAAAAGGCACAGCAGGAATAGCAGGAAATAAATGAAGTCCTGCTACAAACTATAGTGACAAAGAAAATCCCAAAGGATGATAACTAGGAAGAAGAGGTCAGTAAAAGGGCCTCCAAGAACTCTGGTCCTAAAGCAGAAGAAGGGGAAGATCATCTTAAGGTACACATTCAGGTGGAGATAAAACAAAAATAGGAAGAAAAAGGAAACATGTAGATCACTTGGAGGGAGAGTTTAAGAAAATCAAACAATCTACCTTTGACGGGGAATCCATAATATGGGAGGAAGTTGAAGCATGGTTATTAGACATCAAGAAGTATTTCGAGATATACAACTATTCCAGCAATATGAAGGTCAGAATGGCCATCTATAATCTGAAGGGGGAGGCCAGCATATGATGGCAAGACCTGAAGTTGGCCGAGGGACTAAAGGAAAAAAAGATGGAATGGTTGGATTTTAAGAAATACTTTAAGAAACAGTACCTACATGAAATTCACTATGAAAGAAAAAACAAAGAATTTTATGATCTACGACTCAGTCAAATGGCTATAAAAGATATGATAAACAAACTCCTGGAATTACTAAGGCTCGTACCTTATATCTGGGAGGACAAAGTGAAAATCTAGCAGTTCCTAAGTTGTTTACCACAATCCTATAAGCACAAAATCGAATTTGATAATCCCAAGTCCTTAAGAGAAGTTTTCAGGAAAGCCTGAATGTGTGACGACCAATACAAATAGCGGTCAGAATTTCGAAAGGCTTGGAATGACAAGAAACAAGACTGAATGAACCAGCGGAAGAAGGGATATCAGCCAACTCCTTATGGGAATGTAGCAAAGAGTTTCCCAAGAAAATATTTTCACTCCAACAATCAAAACACCCAAGGAGGCGGTAAACCAGTAAATCTGGAAATGAAGAAGTTTGGGGACAGCCCCCATGAACCGTTAAAATGTTGGGAATGTGGAGAACCTCACCTAAGAAGGAACTGTCCACATTTGACTTCAGAAACTAGAACTACTGTTCACAATGTACATGAAGCCTCTACAGTAGGGGATGTAGGAAGAAGCTTACATCGGATCAATGCAGTTGTGGATGGCCGGCAAGTTGACCACCAGTCCTCTGTGGTGGAAATTGAAGGTAAAATTAATAACACGCATATTTCTGTTTTAATTGATCCTAGAGCTACGTTGAGTTATATCACTCCTGGTATATTGGATTCAAACAAACTTAAGAGAACAAGACATGCAAAATCTTGGTTGGTACAACTAGCAACATAAAGAAAAAGAAAAGTAGTTGACTTTATTTATGATTATGAGTTTAGTTGAGGTGGTCAAAACATAAAGACAAATCTGAACATTCTACCATTAGGGTCTTATGATGCAATTATCAAAATGGATTGGTTAGAAAGGCATAAAGCAGTGTTGGATTGTTATGAAAAATCACTCACATATAAATAGGAAAATGACACTACTAGGACAATTCAAGGCATACAAAAACCAATCTCAGTTAGACATATTTCAGCAATGCAACCTAAGAAATGCATGAGAAAGGGTTGTCAGATTTATGCCATCCAAGTAACAAACGTGTTAGAAAAAGAAAATAAACCCAACTTGGAGGATTTTGTCATTTTGCATGATTTCAGAGATGTGTTTGTTGATGAGATACATGAATTACCCCCAAGGAGGGAGATAGAATTTTCTATCAACTTACTACCTGGTTCAGCCCCTATATCTAAATAACCCTACCGAAGGAGTTTACCGGAGTTACCATAATAAAATATTCAACTACAGAAATTATTGGACAAAGATTATATCAGACCGATTGTTTCACCATGGGGAGCACCCATCCTCTTTGTTAAAAATAAAGATGGAACTCTGAGATTATGCATCAATTATAGACAATTAAATAAAATCACTATTAATAACAAGTACCCCTTACCTAGGATCAATTATTTGTTCGACCAAGTAGGTGGGGAAAAGATTTTCTCTAAATTGGATTTAAGATCTGGTTATCACTAGGTTAGAATAAAAGATGAGGACATAAGTAAAACATCTTTCAGAATGAGATATAGACACTACGAATTTGTCGTTATACCATTTGGACTCACTAACACCCCAGCTACATTCATGTGTCTAATGAATGGTATTTTCAGTCAGTACTTGGACAAGATTTTTTTTGGTATTTATTGACGATATCCTAGTGTATTCTAAAACAAAAGAATATCATGAAGAACACCTAAGGATAGTTCTAAAAACTTTGAGAAAATGCAAACTGTATGCCAAATTTGATAAATGCGACTTTTATCAAAACAAAATACAGTACCTAGGGCATGTAATAACTGAGGAAGGTATTGGAGTTGATCCCAATAAAATAAGAGCCATCATGGATTGACCGATTTCGAAGGATGTAGCAAACATTCGGTCATTCATGGGAATCACCAGATATTACCACGAACTTATAGAGGGGTTCTCCAAGATTGCACACCCTATCACATCATTACAAAAGAAAGGAACTAAATTTAACTGGTCATAGAAATGTCAGGACAGATTTAATAAGTTAAAGGAATTGTTAATGACCACACCCATTTTAAAGGTAGCAGATCTGGACTAGGTGGTGTCCTAACTCAATAAGGACATGTGATTTTTTATGATTCCCGAAAACTAAAGGAACATGAACAAAACTACATCACTCATGACTTAGAACTGGCAGTTGTAATACAAGCCTTAAAGATGTGGTGGCACTACATAATGGGCATAAAATTTATGTTATTGATGGATAATAGCAGTGTGAATTTTTTGTTTATTCAATTGGACCTTAATGTTAGGCAAGCAAGATGGTTGGCCTTCTTGAGCAAATTTGACTTTGAAGTAAGACATATCAAGGTTACGGAAAACAAGGTGGTTGATGCCTTAAGCAGAAGAGTTCATGGGTTGTTTGAAATAAACATTAGCAGGAAAGAAAGTGATCTTGAGTAGAGGATAAAGGTTGCAGGTAATAACGACAAAAATTACACTAGAACAGTGGCAGAATTATGAGATAATGCAGAGAATTAAGACAAAACAAATTTTAGTTTGGATAGAGAGGGTCTACTACGATTCAAAAATATAATATACATACCAGATTCGTTGGAATTAAAGTTAACAATTTTGGATGAAGTACACAATAAACCATATTCTGGTCACCTGAGATACCAAAAGACAGTAACAACACTAAGGAAATTATTTTACTGACCCAATATGAAAGGAAAAACAACAAAATACTTAGCTAAGTGTCAATATTGTGAGCAGGTAAAATCCGAACACCAACATCCAATCGGCTTGTTATAGCCCTTACCTATGTCGGAATGGAAATGGGAGACTATATCACTAGACTTTATTACAAGTTTGCCTAGAACTCAAAAACATAATGATTCAATTATGGTGGTAATCGATAAGCTTAGTAAGTTTGCACACTTTATTCCTGTAAAGTCTACTTTTAAATCTATTAACATCGTTGAAATATTCATGAAAGAAATTTTTAGACTGCATGGTATTCCTAAAATGGTGATTTCGGATAGAGACGTAAAATTTACATCTGCTTTTTGGAAAGAATTGTTTGGAGGGTTAAATACTAACTTGAATTTCAGCACAAGTTATCATCCACAAACGGATGGTCAGATTGAAAGAAAAAACCAAATCATAAAAGATATGCTACGCATGTACATAAGAACAAAACCAAGCAAGTGGGAAGACTACCTACACTTGGTGGAATTTTCATACAACAATGGTTACCAAACCTTGGCTAAGATGAGCCCTTTCGAAGTACTGTACAACAGAAAATGTAAAACTCCAATTAGCTGGGATAACCCAGTTGACAGACTCATGGTGGGACCAGAGATGCTCTAGGAAATGGATAGCATGGTAAGAAAAGTACAACAGAACTTAAAGGAGGTGCAGGACAGACAGAAAATTTACGTGGACCAGAAAATAAGACACCTGGAATTTCAAGTGGGAGACCACGTTTATTTAAAAGTCAAAGTATAAAAAATTTCACTAAATCTAGGGAACTATGCCAAGTTGGCTCCCAGGTTTTGTGGCCCTTTCGATATCTTAGCTTGAATTGGACCTGTAGCATACCAACTTGCACTCCTTGCCATTCTTAAAATTCATAATGTATTTCATGTTTCTTTGTTAAAGAATTACGTTCATGGCCCTACTCATATGATTAATTGGAACTTGGTACAGGTGGAATGAAAATTCAAGTTCCAAGTGTAACCTCTTCACATCCTGGACAGGAGAGAAAAAACACTTCGGAACAAAATTGTCGCCCAGGTAAAAGTGCAATGGAAGCACTTTAGCCTTGAGGAGGCCACTTGGGAATTAGAGGGAGAATTATAGAAATCTCATCCAATCATGTTCCAAGAAAGGAATGAACACTGAGGACAGTGTTTTATTGAAGGGGGAAAGGATGTAACATCTCCAAAAATAAATTATTTTTTAAATTTGAAATTTGCTTAGGAAATTATTTTTTGTTTTTAGTAAATTCAAAATTGGAAAATTATTGCAATTTATGGAAATTCTGAATTTTGAATTTAGTTAATTGTAATTGATGATTATGACTGTTGGGCAGAGATCTGATTTGACCCAACTAACTATTTGACTATGACACTTGTATGCAACAAAATATTTTATATTTATTGTTGATGGACAAATGGAACAACCATGTTAAAATCAGTTGACCATGACTCCATGAGAGGGGAACATGTTGGAACTACCTCAGGGATGAATGTGACAAGTGGAAAATAAAAAAATTGGCCATTGGCAACCCCTAAAAATGAGGGATTTGGAAAGATGGGAAAATTCCCAAGGGGGAAAAAGACCTGGGCAAAAATTGCTTTTGCTATATAGCATATGAGAGGAGGCAAGACACTGCCTAGTATGTTGGGGGGGGGGAGAACAATTATCTCTTGTTGTTATGAACATTGTTTTCTGAGTGTGAGGCAAGGATACATGCTTAAACTGAAGGACTAGTGATGAGGTGGAGTTCTGAGTTCTCCCTCATGGACTCATGGTCAGGCTAGGGGGTGAATGGAGCAAGTAGCATTGGTTGTTTCGTTCTTAGGCTGGCAGGAATGTGGTTGTTCCATTTGTTTTTCGACGAAAATTCTCATATATGTTCATCTACTCTTTTTATGGTTATATGTCTCTTACTTTAAATGGTTGATAGAATACATCTATACCATGCTGGGTGAATTATTTCTGTTGATTTACTTTCTAAAAAAGAATCGCTTTGATTTAAATAGTTAATAGAATACATCTATACAATGTTGGGTGAATTATTTATGTTGAATTTCTTTCTAAACAAGAATCATTTTGATTTAAATGGATGAAAGAGTATATCTAGCATAATGTTGTATGAATTATTGATGTAAGTTAAACTATGAATGGATGGAGACAACTGTAGGATAAACCCGCTGCAATTTTAATCTCATACTTCAAATAAACTGCCTGTACATCTTAATTATGAATAATCGGAATTATGCAAAACACGCTGGAATGCTTCTAGTTTAAAACAAAATCATTCTGATTCTACTTTGGATAGTAAATATCTTGTATTTATATAAGTACAAGAAATCAATCGAACAAAATCGTTTATTGCATAATTGACCAAGGAAAATGCTGAAGGGTACTCAAGAATTAAAAGTGATTGTACATTCGCATATTACTGTAAGGAATTTATACAGACCCATAATACTCGTATAATATCTATGTATCATAAGAATAACTTTGTATATATAGAGAGAGAGTTATATATATATATACACACACACACACACACACACACACACACACACACTTAACATTTGTACAGAAGATTTGATGTTCTATTTCGATATCTAAAGATTCCTATAGTAAGAATCTCAACGATGATATGGGAAGGTCAACACATCCATTCATTTTTATGTCAGAATTTAAGCTTGTCTAGTTCAAAGTCTTACAGAATAAAACCCCTTTTATTTGAGTCGAGTAGCGTAGAAAACAGAAAAACTCAGTGAACTTAAAGAATATAAATTTCGGAAATACACAAGTTTAAATACATATACACATGAATATAGGTTTTTCAGGTTGCATATCCAACAAGTGTTAAAAATATATACATAATGGAAGACAAACAGTCTAACTAGTCATAGTGGAATTTCTGGAAATGAAATGATGGAAAACAAATAGTCTGCCTAGTCACAAATGGAGACCTGGAAAGGAAAATATTATAAGGGTAAATGAATAGGCTAGCAGATCGCATACAATATTCTCAGATAAAATGATATAGCGGTAAATTAACTAAAGTGAAGGGTATACGCTCTCGAATCATATACTTCTGATACGCATAAACCTAATGCAATGATAATTCAAAAAGGAAAAGCTACAAGATTAAACAAGGAATTGTTTGAATTTCTCTATAGGATCCAAAGTAAAAACTGGAAAAAGTCAAGACTGAATTATTGTTCACAGATACGTGTTGCTATTCATTCCAGAAATATTCATATAATAGACTATTGTTCTGAAAGAAGGGATTGTTCATATTTCCATCTAAAAATTGACTATACAACTTGAATAATGATACAACCATATTCAATTTATACCATTCAATTATTTACACAGTAATAAGGTTATGATCCTTATTTCCTTCCGTTAAAATTGGAGATACAGAGTTGAAGAATAGACTATCTTTATGAATGGACTTTTTCACCCATGACGATAGCATTCTAGTCTTAGAATCGTATCAATCCTTAAAAACCTAGGACACTCCTTAAAGAGCGTCGAAATGAAACCCGAATACCTTTTGTGCGTATGGCAAGAGCTTGCATCTAAGACTGTGCATGTTTGAAGTCCCTACAAGGAAATACAAATCAACATTAGTATTATACAATAGAAGTAAGATGAATGTAATTTTCAATAAAATGATTAACGACAGGAAAAGTTTATTTCAGAGTTGCACTTAACTTATGACTTGGAGACATGGTGTCCTTTCTATGTTGCGCTTTGGTTGAACATACATCGCAGACCGAAGGGGAGGGTGGTCCGAGAAATTCTTAATGGGTACCCTCACAAAAACAGGTTCCCATCATTAGAATTGGTTACCAAATCGTTTAAGTCAAACTCTTCATGAAAAGAAATAAACAAACAATCTTAACATTGAAACCCAAACTTCATGGGTTCATGTAGGGTGAGTAGGTTGAATCCATTGCTCAAACTTTAAACATAGAATTAAATGTTATATGCCAATGAAGTCATCAATCTAACATGAACCGACTGTCTGTGCTGAAAAGGACGTTTTTAATCAAAGTTTAAATATAGAGTCAACATTCTTGCTGGTTTTTCACCAAGGCTGCGAACATCGTTTACCACATACATACAAAAATAATAAAATTAGGAAAACACCCTAATATGAGAATTTATTACATGCCCAAATATTTGTATGTTGTAGGGTATCCCTTAAAAAATTGTTCTGGACAAAGAATCCCCATAATTCCTTATGCACCAAATGGAAATATAGTAATAAGACATTACAATCGTAAGAACCAGCTAAGGGCCTAATAAAACCTACAGAAGGATGGGTTCCCAAATGAAGATGAAATATAACATGCATTCCACCATGCAGGTTTTCAACTCCAAGACTAAAACCCCACGTATCCTCACAGAGGCTCAACACCAAATAATAGCACATGACAATAGAGGAACTGTAAGGAATGTAGGGGAACAACGAAACCCCAAGAGTAAAATACACATGAAAACTACGTCTGTGCAAACTTGTTGAAATTGGAAATAAGAAGGTGGATTGCCGAGTCCTTTTAGGAAGATCGAAAATAGAACAACCATGAAGTCTACTTATCGAGGAGCGAGAATAGTCCAAGAAGAGTTACGAGGAGAATAACGATAAGGGGAAACTCAAATAAAAGTCATAATAATAATTACAGTACAAAGGGTTTTCCTCCACTGTAATGAAACCCCGAGGTTCCACCCAACTTTTAGAATACAAGAGCATCGTGAACTTACCAGGGAAGTCGGGTAGAGATTCCTCCTTCTAGGGTAAAATCCTCCAAGTCACCAATCCCCCCCACTGAGAAAATAAAACACAGAGCTAATTCAGAGAACTTCACAAATGACAAAAGAAAACTCATCTATCCCTGAAAACCCTTACCACACAGAGTAAATGACGATGGTACGAAGGTTGGTCTTGGCCATGTGATGGGGAAGATATGGCGCAATATTACTAGACGAAGGGACAAGTGATAATCATCAAGTTTCGCACTCACAGAGTCTCCATTAATGGCTGAATCATAGGTTTAATTCACTTATGACACGAAACCTCCCTTTCACATTAAGAGGTGTGAAGTGAAGGATAGTCCCATCGTGATACGAAAAACTGGACCACTTAACTCTAACCGCTATCTTTCAGTTAATACCTCATTCAGATGAGACATCGTTCATTTGAGACATATTTTAGTTAAGACAGAGTTAAATGAGTTGTTAGGGTTGAGCTTTGTTAACAAAACCTTTATTTCAATAGTAACTGGAAGATCATTACCCAACCAATAAAGGCTAGGGGATTCATTCGATTTATTTCCCAGGTGAAGTAATATCAAATACCTTATATTAATCTGATAATATTTCACGGAGGATGTATACTCCCGACCCCATTTACTTTGTGCATGGTATACGAATTGTTATTTTGAAATTCAATGAGATTTTCCCTTGCACACAACAATAGATGCTTATGCTTAGGGAAGAGTATAGGATCTTGAGTCCTAAGTCTAATATGGTATAGAGATATATATTTAAGTATTAGAATAGCTTTAGGACTGAAGGGTAAATGCTAGAACGTGGCAATTTATTCATATAGGAACTCTGTTCAGTGTGAAAAATGCTCATAAATGAGTATTCATCATTTTATAGTCAGAACATAAGAAATCTCTCAAAGATTAACAATGGTGTTAAATACTACCTTCTCTTATCTAAGAATCTGCTAAATGAAATTTGGAGATTAATGTTCCTTAGTAGAAAAAAATTATTTGGCAAATTTGAGGTACATTACAGCATTCATTATGGAGACTGAAGATTCCATACTTCATATTCATTCATTGATTAGATTAAACTCTCATGATTCTACTGTACATATGGAATCAATTCATCTCATGAAAAGGAATGCTCAAACCAACATTTTGATTTCTATAATGAATCCACGTACGATGTGTTTATCAATTATAGATCTGACTCATCAAAGTGATAATCTAGATTTTGAGTTTCATGATAGGATTGAAGATTGGCTTCATAATTCATATCTAAAAAATCTTCAGAGTAATGGTAAAGTCATGCTTACTTTGTTTCTTATTGAAAATCTAGAGGGGTAATCATGACGTCTTTTTTTCATATCCTCCATGCAAAGAAATTCATGAGAGGTGGAGAATTGTCAAGAGCATGGGGAATTTCCATCCCTGGCAATGGTTATGTCAGGTCCCCATAATTTTGGCAAGTTTTCTGAATCTAGTTACATTCTTCCATGCTTTTGTGATCTGTATCATGACAGAATTGCATATTGGCTGGAGGGTTCATATATTTAAATTTTTTGATAGAATGGTAAGGATATAATTACTTTGTTTCTGAATGAAGAACATAAAGGTAAAGGTAAGTATGATGTATCTATTTTTATTTCTAAAATACTTCAATCCATCTTACTAATTGGAAATTTCTTTGTCTTTGCAGGATTGGAGTTACTTCAATGGTTACATTGGAAATTCCATTTCACTTAGTTCATGTAGAGTAGAATAGTGTAGAGTAGACTTAGGAATAAGTTATATTTTATTTTCTTTCTTTCACTTTGTCAATTTTAATAAGTGCAACAAGGCGTCATTTTCAGGATGAAGGAAAATCATCATCCAGGGAAGTCTTCTCTTCTTCTTTTTTTCATTACTTATTTTTCTTTGTTTATCATGTTTAAGCGTTTCCCTTCAAGTCATATCTTTAAATTTATTATTATTTTTAGCTTTATTGTGGAACGTTTTAATATGACTATTATTTCAAAACTATCAAGTAAGGATAATCTGAGTAAACTAATGAAAAGGATCTCAACTTTTGATTATATTCCATTTAACATTACCTTTAAAAGGTCGTATCTTAAAATAATTTATCAATACATGTGACTTAACTTTGTAATGTTTATATGGTCATTACTCTACAATTTTTAAAAATCGAAATGTTGTAAAGGAGACGAGCAATAGAAAACTGAAATTGATTTTAGTCTTGACTTCTTGAATGGACTTAACGTGTTTTGAAAATGAAAAATCATGACAGCACACTCTAATAAAATCATCATTTTGTTTTTTTCATGTACATAATCTGTAATAAAGAAGGCCTTATTAGATTAACATTTTATGCAGCAAATGACAATTTTGATACTAATTATTCATCTGAAGAAAATAAATACATTTAAAGGGTTTCGCTACAATAAATTCAATTAATCAATTTGATTGATAAATTTATATTTTAAGAATTGATATAGTTATCCCCTTTACAATATAAATTCCTTCTATTTTATGGTACAACAAAAATATTTCACATTACACTTTCACATAAGATGTGAGTCATATTGATAAGGCTTGTTCTGATTTAATTTTGTTCTTTTCATTGTTTAGATTAGATTACTTTTCCTTTCATTTTGTTTTTAAATTTGTTTGATTAAAGATAAATTTATTAGCTTATTTCATATTCTTTTATTCTGAACATTTGTGGTATGACAATGAGTTGTTTTTTGGGTTTTAAAAGATGAAATGTTGATTCTATTATGACTATCAAATTTTAAGGTTAATGGATAAGGATTTATTAATCCCAAAATAAATGGTACTCTAGTTTAAGTAAGTCATCTAAGCTTTCATTATCCTAAAGTTTTGTGTTTGAAGAAATCTTTTGCAAGGTAATTTTCAAGAAGAGAATCACCCTACCCATGGTCGAACACTTTCCAAGTTTTACCTTCATATTAAAACCTATTTGCATTGATTACTTTTCCTTTTTGATTATTACAAATTAAGTACAAAATGCTATATTTATATAATTTTTGCAATTATGTTTTAATCGGTTCCCTCTTTAGGAGCAAATGAGTGAGGCTTCTATTGTATTTATCTCAAACCTCTTAATGCCATCCCATAATCTTAGGGACTAAAGTTTGCCTCCCCATCCATTAAGTAATCTCTAATGAGATTAACATTAATCATAGTGCAACCTTTTTCATATAACAAATGACATTTAAGGGGTTAGTTGGAATATAGGAGGTCTCATTACGAGCCTAACTATCATTATCATGGGTATTTATGTAACATCCCGCTCTGGCGCACTGAGAAAACTTATTCTTTGAGGACACTTGCTCGCAAGTGATCCGGACTATTATGATATTAAAACATTTGTCCTTTATTATGATGCGTTATGGTAGATGACATGATGTTTTACTGATTTGACATATACAAGTGCTATTGACTTGGTTTTACTGAGTGTGCAGGGTTTTGGACCTTGAGGATGTAGAGGCATTGACGGAACACCTTGGAATTCGGATCGAGTCAGGAAGTGTGCTATTGGGGTTTGATTGTTTACTATGATTTTAGTACATTTGATTAGATGATATGATGTGGAAATTTTCTAACACTATTGTTGATGATGCAGGCTCATGATAGCTTGTCGACTAGACTCACATATGGAGTAAAGGGGCCACACATGACTTCAAAAGAGGTTGAGGGAGAGGTGTGGACAAAAACCCTACCCCAGCCTACTAGCACTCCCGCCATGGCTCGAACTATAGGTTAACGATTACCTAGTTCGAGAGGACCCACGATGCCATGAGGGCAAATTGCAACAGTTGCTCACAAAGATTCTAAGGGGTGTGCAATAAGGTGGGGGCCTTATTCCTTAGAAGCCCTTAGTCTCCCACAATTTCACCTCGCGGAGTGTTGACTCCGGGGATTATTGATATCTACCAATCAGTCAAGAGGTGAGTGGCACTCTTGGAGTATGTAGTGCATCCTGAAGGGCACGTCGCGTAAAAGAAACACTAGAGGCGAGTGGCACCCTTGGAGCACGTAGTGCGTCCTGAAGGGCACGTCGAGATGATGATGATAAAGGAACAAACCTAGGTGGCCCTAAGAAAATTAGCATGTTAAGAATTATTAAACAACTTCCCTAATTAAATGTCACCCAGTTCAGAATCATGTCCTAAGTCTAAAACTTTGCTAGGGGTAAAAATTTGTCTACCCTTGAGAAAACTTCTCTAAAAAATTAAAATAGTAAAATTTAAAATAAAAACCCTTTAAGTAATAATTATGGTCTTCATAAATTTTTGGGGTAAATGAAGAGAGTAAGAAATTAATGAAAAGATGTGGATATAAAATATAAAGAAGAATTTAATTATTTTTAATTTTTTGATAGTTTAAAAAGATGTTGAATTAATAATAAAAAGGGAAAAAGGGGTTAAATTGCAACTTTCGTTTTTATATCGAATAAAAAGGGGAAAGAGGGTAATTATAACATTTAGGAAACTAGGGAATGGAGGTAACTTAAAAAGAGAAAGAAGGGAACTTATGGTAAAAAGTGAGGTCAACTTAGTAAAGAATCTGCAATAAAGAACTTTCTAAATTCAACTAAATTAGCAACTTCATTTTAGGGAAAGTATTTAAAACCTGTAAGGGAATCTAGGGACACCTAGGAGTAAAAATAGGAGTAACTCTAGGTGGGTGAGGGAAATAAGACAATTTAATAAATTAAAGAAAATAGTTAATGGCGAAACGTGGGGGATGGATGACACTTGTACAAAGGAGAGTTTTTAGAAGATTTTTATTAAAACTTAAATTAAATGAGATTTAGGGAAAGATGGAAGTTCTAAAACTCTATAAGAAAAAGGGAAGAGAAGGAAGAAGGGGATCGGCTGATAGCATAATGTTACGCTACCATATTTGTGACTTGACTGATTACTTATGGGGAGTTGGGTTTTCCTAGATTGGATAGGAGTGGTAGCTCGGCCTTGCGAAGCGAGCTGGGAGGTAGACGTATCATCTGGATAGTGTGTGGCCCCTTTGCAGCTCAGTGGGCTATCGGAGAAGAAGAGTACCCCTAGCGTTTGCTGGGAAGTACCGGTGAGGTCTCGACGGTCGGGGAGTGGGAGTGGCACGGAGCGTGCAGACGACACTCAGAGCAAGCGATCAGGAAACGG
>JASDQU010373722.1:38419-49574 GCA_032191745.1 Picea mariana | reverse complement strand
CGTCTGCATCATCAAAGATATTTTTGATTAGTCATCGGATAAAAGACATAAAAACATTTCATATTTAAAAATCACAAAAACATTATAAAAACAAAATATACTTCTTACCTATGTTCGCCCATTGAGAACCTTCAAGAAGAACCAAGTCTGGATCACCTTGGAAGTCTAATCCGACATATGCATAGGCATCTACCATAAGCATATGGGGCCTCAACCAATCAAAGAAATAGTCATTATACTTGACGATAGGACCAGTCACATGTCGTGCCATGAGGTTGACCCACCTCTTCATTCTTGGATCTTATGGGACATGTATGCCCCACTCTACCTGTAGGCGGAAGTTTGGAACCCTCTCCAGTAAGAAGGACACCAAAATTGACCCATATCCAAACTGTTTTAGGTCACCTCTTCTACACTTGGTCAACTATTTTTTCATGCTTCTGAGAACCCCGTCACTCCATTTGAAAACTCAGGGCTCCATACATTCCAATGCGTACTAGAAATCCCTCTAAAGATCCATATGGGGAGTTTCACTCCCTGCCATGAGCACAATGGTGTAGAGGATAGTCTGTAAAGGTAAGTCGCGGACGTCTCTTATAGCGAATTTTCTGCTATGCTTCTGACTACCGGGCACGCAATGTGCACTGATATAGTGGCTTATAGGTTCGCCACCTCCTCTTCTACCTATCAATGTAACTCGAACCCCACGATGAGATAACCCAGTCAAGAAGTATATATCCTTGATATCTATCTCAAGAATGTGAGTTTCCATATGGAATACCTACTGGTCCACATCCCACATGTGAACTAAGTATTTGAGCAACCTCAACTAGGACCTCATGCCTTGGATCTTGAAGAATTTTAGCATTCCACACTGCCCGAGGGAATTTACCATTCCCGAGTCATTCCCGACAAAGTAATCTTTATCCTCATGCTCTCTCTCCTGCTATTCTAACATCCTTACTATAGAAAACTTGAAATGGAACATAAAAGAGTGATTAACACCTTCATCTCTCTCCTAGAAAAATTTTATTGGTCGAAACATCTTAAAACATTTTTTGTTTTGTGCACGTTGTAGGCTAGCTCACCTGTACAGCGCGGATTCGTCGCATTGTAACTTAAATGTCGCCTGCGATGACCTTCGGGCGCAATTACCCTTGAAAATGCAACCCAAAAATCCATTTCTAACCAATGAAAAGAAAAAATGAATCCATGAAAAGTTGAAGGATATGAACATTACCTGTTCAGTGGAGACCGTTCGTCAAATGATCAATTGTGCCTCTTGTAATCCGCAATGGAATTTTGAGGTAAAATGGGGGGTTTTGAAATGAAGTTTGGATGGAGTAACAATGAAATGGTAAAAAATAATTTTTTACCCATTCTTATTACTTTTTACTTTTTCATTGTTATTTTTTATATTATTTTATATTTCCACCTAAACCTTAATGTTTTAACGACATTGCAAGTGTTTGATTTTTCCCGGATGAAAAATCTAGGAGTGGAATATTGAACAAGGATACGCTTTTTGGTTTGCTTTTATACATTTGTCGCATGTACAGATCCTTTTAGAGTTTTTCAAGAAAAACTTTGATCTTAGGTTTTGCTCTTTCTCATGCTCGTAAATCAATGAGAATTTAACTGAGTATACTTTTGTCGTATTTTCGTCCTCGTAATGGTAACATGAAAAATGAAACCCATGGAGTATCCTTTAAGCTCTTTTCACACTCCATAAAAATGAAAAGATTGTCGAGGGACCTTGTTCTTTTCACGCTTGTAAAATTATTTGAAGAAAACATTCGATGAGCGGTAGGTTATCACTTTTTCAGTCTCATCAAATTAACTTACGAAAAAAGAACTTGTGGAGTCCTCTTTAACTATTTTTCGGACTCTTTAAACATGAAAAACCCTGGAGTTTTCTCTCTTTGGACTCATTAAACAAACATTGAAAGACCCATATGGGACCGAACCACTCCTTCTTAGGGTTCGTTAAATGTACTCTGAAGGATGAGATTACATCAAAAATCATATGTTATCGTCCTCAACCTTGCATAAAAATAAAGAGGTACTTGCCAGAAATGGTGGGGGGGAATTTGGGAAAGAAATGTGTCTCTACATATGTGTTAGTGGCAGTAATAGTTGCTCTTGAACATGACACCCCCCTTCATCATTGAATCTAGGTTGGAAAATCCATTTGTCTCTCGTTTGACCATCTGCCTGTCCATATGTTGGGTCCTCCTTGAGTCAATGTTGCCAAGACCATTGTCATGTCATATGTTCAAGAGAAGTCTAACCTTAATAAACCTCCTATTGAGTCAGCCATCTGCAGTTATAAATTTTCTACCATATCGACCTTCCCTATGTCAATTTCGAATCACTTCATACTATGATCTACCTCAAATCTGTTAACTATTTCGTGTCATTGATGGAGGATACATCAAGGCCCTCCTATGACGAGTCTTTTCCTGTTGGATTCAGCTCATTATCCAGGAACAAGACTTAGATAATGAGATGAAGTCAGCATCTCATTATCATTACCTTGATTTCTGCCTTCTAAGTTAAGTTTTCTTTCCTTGTTGTTTCCAATTGAGTCTTTTACTGCTGTTGTTTTAATTTATACATTATTACTACTGTTGCGATTTTTGTCTTGATCATATTTTAGTGTTTGGTCAATATAGAATGTTGGATCAATTCTACCACAGTGACACTCTTGCAAATCATTGTTAGTCAGTAACAATCAAGCTTACATAATTGTTATGATGTCTCCTCTAAAGGTCCCCTAAAATTGTTACATATTTCCATTGCTATCTTACAAGGAATTGGTTATTTCCTACTTCTTCTTTCCTTTTCTTCATCCATTGAGATCTTAAGAGAAAGTCTATGAGTTTTCCTCCTTGAAGGTTAAGAGAATATTCTAGTTGAATGATTATGCATACAGTGGTAAAACCCCTCATACTTAAAACTTTTTATCAATTATTCCCAAATTCCTGGTCATCTTTCCATTAAATCTGCTCACTTCCCCTTGTTGCATAATTATTCAGGCTATGTCTTCTAAAAATTATTGTTCTTGGTCTATGAAACCATGAGTTCGGAGTTCTAAATCTGTTGGAAACAAATTTTCCTGTGGAGTCGCCAGTTTGTTGACGATTAAAATTGGCAATGATTTTTTTCCCGCAAAGTGTTGCTAAAGCCTATTATTATAAAAATTAATAATACTAGTAGGTGGGACCCCCTTGAACTATTGGATATCAGATCTGTTCATTTTTTATGTTGTGATGATTTGAGACATGACTTACATGGTTGATGGAATCTTGTTGTTATTGGTTATGATTTGACCTTATGAAATGTTGATTCCTTATGTTACTACAGCCTATGATATTCATTAATGTCATTGTTGTCTATTCTTATCGCACTTGAACAACAAATATGTTAGTGAAATTACATGAAGGGCAGTTTTGAGAGAGGCAAAATACTATAACAAATGAAAAGAAAAGGGACCTACTTCTGCAATACTACATGCAAACAATTGGAAGTAAATGATAAACAATTGCAAAGGGGGAGAATTTAAAGCTATCCTAAACTATACTACATGCATGAGAAGACTTAACAATTATTGTTAAACCCTAGCTAGCAAGTAAATGGATATGAAATTTTGATTGGGTTATATCGTTAGTACGCATATGGTATGAAATGTTGATAGCACATTTGGCAAGGTAATAGTGCTATTGGTTATGCGAATGGTTGAATTATATGGGACTTGAATTATGTTATGGCATAAGTCGCGCTTTTGGCTTTTAATGTGGTGATGATTTCGATACATGGTTTGATTAATGGTTAATGAAGAATGTGTTAGATTGTACTGATGAATTAATGCATTGTGGGTGGAGGCGATGTGCATTTACTACACATCATATTTACTCCTCCTATTAGCCACCACACTAGTCGGGCTATTGTTCAATCTTGTTGTTGTGGTTATGCTCTGAATTTTTAGCAGGAAGGAACCGCTCGACCAGCTCTCGTTTTAAGGAATTCGATTACAGGTATGTCTTTTTTGGCCATTCGTGACTCTGCTTTGGTTATGAAATGATTATTGGCTCAGGTGTATTGGTTCATGTTTTCCTTAGTGTTGCAACTGTGTGAAATTTGGGTTCTTGGTATGAAGAGTGGATGGTTCTTCCTGTAATAATTTTGAGTTCGTAGAGGTTATTGGTCTTCCTAGGTGATATCTCTCTATTATCGTTGTTGGTTTAGTTGGAGGGTTTTTGTTTAGTCTTGGGTGGATAACTATCTTCATGCACTGTCACTAAATCCAGTCTTTGGCTTCATGGGTTTAATGGTCGAAGGTTTTCTGCATCTATGTGTTTTGTTCACTTTGGCATTGGTTGTTTTCACCACTAAGGGTCACGAAATGGGTTCTCTTATTTTTACTTGGCCCTATATTCACCTCTGTGTTGTGGTTGTTTGATCGAAGAGAACGAGGGTTATACCATGCATGTGTTAACTAACCTTTTCCATGCAAAACTAAAACCCTGCCTTTTGGTTATGGCCCCCTGTCATGGATTTGTACTCGTCAACGAATGAGTAGTGGTTCTTCCCATATGCATCGTGGCCTCAGATTTTTCACCATTACAAAGAGTGGCTCTGCTCTCGCTGTGTTGGCTATGGAACAAACCTGAGCCCTCTAGTTTGAATGTTGATAGAGAAGACCAGCCTAGCATGTTGGTCTTACGACTTGGTTATGGGTGGTTGGTGGTATAATTGTTGAATAGCTTGAGCACAGGCTTGACCATTTGGTTGTGTGAAAGTCAGGTTGGTTATAGTCACTCACTTTGTTATAACAGTGGAAAACCCTACATTTCCAATTACATTTTCAAAGTACATAGTTACGCTCCTTATAATAATAACTCAGTATTGTTAATGGAGAAGGCCTCTACCCCGATTCGAATTGATGCGTGGGTATGCGTAATTGCCACAGCTTGTTAGGTTGATTGATTTTTTTTTAAGATAGTGGTGATTTGTTTGGTTGATACACAGTCATTGGTATTTGCACTAATGATTATTTAGATGATTAACTGTCATTGGTTACAACTCACGCATGTTGCATTGTGTGGATGGTGTTTTGCAAAATGAAATAATAGTCATGGTAACTTTGGTTTTCTTTGGGGCCAAATGATTATTGAACCGGATGACTGTAGAAACATATCCACTGCATCCTTATGTTTGTTCAATTGTATAAGCCTGAGTTTGCACAGCATGGTCGATTACGGTGTGACTAAATCGAAGCAATATTATATTAAGTCGATGGCTCAGCCCGATGGGTTGAGTTATTACCATGACTATGTGTTTGTTGTGTTAAGTGGAAATGTTGCATCATGGGGTTTTGTTAGCTACGCACTGTGTATAACATAGATGGCTTGAGTTCTCATAGTCAGAGATACTCACAGAGTTTGTGAGCATGTTGTTTTGCATCTCAATCATTTGTTGAGACGGGCTTGTTGTTGATACCTCATCGTGTTGGATGGATGGCCGAGATTTTAAGTCATGCTCAATTGGTTTTTTTACAGTGGCAGAACTACATTGCCTGGGCGAATTACCCTATGCGTAGCTTGTGTCTAAATGGTGGTTGTTAGTTGTATGATTAATTGTCAATTCGAGCGTGGCAATTTGGTCTTGATTATTTTGGATTACTGCCTATATATGTTTAACGAATATCATTGCATTTAAATGATAGACCCGATTGCAGTGATAGTGACTTCATTGTTAATTTGAAAACATGAATTTTGAGTATTATTGTGGATTGAAGAAATGCATGGGCAATGATTGATTTTGATAGTTTACAGATTGGAAATGGGTATTGTTCGTAAATTTTTATAAAATGCAAAGTATGTGAATGAAGGGAACATAACCTCTTACAAATTGTGTATAATACATATTGTCTTGCGGTAGCACTGTGTTGGATATTTGATTATGAACAGTGAACTATTTAAATTTCACAGGACTTGTTGATGGTTGATGCATCTCTTTTCGCAACATGTTTTATGGATGACTTAATTAATTTCATGAACAATAATTGTCTTTCTTCCCTTCCATGATTTCATTTTCCACTAATTACAAATCCCATCACCTTCCCATTTCATTTTTTTCACTCCCTATTCTAAGATTGATTACAGTCAAGAGAATTTCGGTGTTAAGGCAGTTGGAAGTGGTAGTGTCTTGTGTGGATTGCAATGGTGTTTTATCGATTTGAATTTTAGTTGATTGTTGTTGTCATTGAGAAGTGACCATGTCTTTTCCCCCTCATTATATCATATTTTCTCTTAATACAACCCCCTCATATATCCCAAAACCCTTTTTTACCCCCTACTCATTGATTAACAATAAAACAATTTGTATGGATTGGATTGCATGAGTTTGATACATTTTTTAGCCAAATCTATTTCATATTTCTAAGAGTTGTCATGTATGGTTATTTAAAAGAAAATTTGCTAATCGATCACGCATTCAGGATGAGTTTTTTCAGTCGAGGTAGCCATGGCCGAGGAAACAGAGGTAGAGGTAATTGGAACCGAGGCCCAGGAAGGCCTAGGTTCTCCATACATTTTGACGTTGATTCACAAGAGCTTGGCCAATTGTTTCATGTTGGATTCTTCAATTGGATTGGGCAGGGAATAGTCCAACCTAGGCCTAAAAGGCCTCCTTTCCAAGCCCTGCAAGCACCCTATACATCCTCATGTCTCATTACAACCCAAGGTCCCTAAAAATCATGGATAGCAGAAGATTGTCCACCTGGGAGTCTCCCAACATCGTGGCTGGCCCAACTTGTCTTTGCCTGCTCCTTCGATAGTTAACCCCATTGCCCAAGCTTCCCCTGACCACTCACCAGTGAAATCCTCCCATGCTAGCAAGAGATTGAAAATCGAGGCCCACCATGACCTTGATAAAGGAAAATCCACTTCTGCCCCCTCCTTGCCCTCCAATGGCTCTGACAAACCCGTGTCTTCCCGGATGCATTTGAGGGACAATTTTTCCCACGTGATCAGCGAGATTAGGTCTAAAGGCTCTGCACAGCCAAAGGCAAATTCAAGAAAATCAAGAGGTGACAGCAACAATCAAGGAAGGGTTGCATCACAAATTGGGAAATATGGCTTTTGAGTTTTTATTATATCTATTGTTTTATGACAGTTGACTTTAGGGATCTTTGGACAGCATGTTTATTTTGGATATATGAGTATTATTTTTGAAATAATTTCAAATTTAATGATTTTAAATTACCAAAAGGGAATATGTTGATGGGAGACACAAGGGGTGTTTTTTTTAACTAATGGTTATGTTATGATGTTATGATTGTTATGAACTAAAGGGAGTCACAAGGGTTCCCACCTACTAGTTATTATTTATTTATGACCGTTATTATAATTATTACTCTTCTCCCTAACTGAAGTTAGTTGAGTCTTTTAATTAAATTAACTAATGAATTGGTTCAACTTCTTCAACCAATTCTAATTTGTTAAAAGCAAAAGGAAAGGGAGGAACAAGAGGAGGATAGAAGCAAAAGCATACTAAGGTTTTCTCTTTGAGTTTATGTTGAGATAGTTCAGTTTTCATTCATTCATATATTCATCACAAGCCTAATTATGTTTTATGATAGGAGGGTCTTATTGTAGACAACAATATTCAGGGTTGAATCAAATCATTCAGACACTTGTTTTTCAGAGGTGTTGATCTATCTTTGATAGTCTGTGTAGACTTGTCTGTTTGTGAATTAGTTTTCATGAATGAAAAAGGCTATTGTGCAAAGTCAAGTGGACAACAATCTGTGGCAAGTTGATCCATCTTTTAGAGTTTAGTTTTGGTTTTGTGTCAGAGGTCCTTTTGTATGTTCCATCGGGGATGTCTAAGTTTGACTTTGGTCCAAGATTTCTGTATGAGATTTTGTAAAGAAAATGACTCTTTGGTGAATTGGAATGAAATAAAGGATTGTTTTATGTCTCATCTGCCTTGATTATCATCTTGGTGTCTTTATTTTTGTTCTTACATTTATTTCAACAACTATTATATTCAGAAAATTACATAAAAAGTAAATTTACAGCAAGCTTTTTGTTGATAAAAGACTAGACTAAGCACCCGTAATTAATACTTGTGAGTTAGGATGTTATTTTTGTTGGCTATAAACATAGGGTGATATTCCTGTCTACTTTTCTTTAGCCAAGTAAAGTCTGAAAATGCTTGAGTAAGATCATTTCATATATTTTCCTCAGCACCTCTCTCTTATGGAATCATAGCTCACCAATGGTTTCATCCCTCTCGTATCGCATCCATCGATTCTAATTTTATTAATCATTTCAATGTACCATTTACATATTTTTTCCGTTGGCCATATTAATCAGTATGGGCTCTTTTCCCCAAACATACCATCTCACCAGCCTAAATCACATTTATACAATTACATTATAATTTGCAGGAATTAAAATTGGGGATGTTACATTCTCCACCCCCCCCCCCTTATTTTTTCACTATCCTCGGTGCATAACACCATAAGGTGTACATACAATTACAATACTAGGCTCTCCTACCTTTAATCAACATATAGGTTCTTCAATCTAATATCACACAAACATTCCAGCCTAAATATAAGTACATAGGAACTTTGGCCTTAAAATCCATATATACATAGGCCCTCTGGCCCGAAAACATAAATACATAAGAGATCTGGACCAATACATAAATAAATAGGTGCTCCAGCCCAAAACATATACATAACCCACTAGCATTCTCCTACAATTATCTGGATTTCCACCAACTCTATTTCATGCACCTTCCTATCCCAAGGAATGTACTTCTTCACTATTCTCATTCCATTGGGATGTATCATTGCTAATGTTCCCCTTTAATTTTCTCATTCCATCAGGTTGCACCATTTTAATAGGATCTATAGCACAGGTGACCAGGAATATCACTAGTGGGATCTCAAGGGACTCGTTGCTAGGAAAAAATACCAGGAAAAACAAAAACAACAGCAATCTCGTTTCTCCATTGCAACTCACACGCAGGAGTTCACTCTTCAATATTGACAACCTGGTTCTTCGACAATGAAAATCCCACATGGAATTTCATTGTTCAGGCCTAACAACCTAGTTATTCTATAAGCCTAACAACTTGCTTCTTCAATATTCAACGGCTCTAAACAGCTGCTAACATGTCCATTGGACTTTAATCTTCTTGTATCTTCTCTTCTGGAGTTTTTCTTCCTTTCTATACTCACCCTTCCATCTTAAGAATCCCTTTCATTGTTATGCAGTTCCTCAAGCAATCCATAATTTTCCAAGGGGAGCACCCACTTACTGCTATACTTTCACTATCAATGGGTAACATGTGGAAGTCATCTCATATGCATCATATGCATATAGCGAGCACAAGACATCATCATACAATTTTCAGTTATAAATTTTCAAATCTGTTTTATACAGGAAAATAGAATTTCCCAAGCATGATTTTACATTATGTTTATCTATTGCAGTTGTAGATATCGGTCTTCTTTATGGGCTTACATCCCTTCCATATCCAATACCATTCTCCCTGAAATTTTCTCAATTTCCATGCAGCCAAACAAATTGTTAGCATATCATAACAATGTTCAATTATTAATTTCTCAAATATGTTTTATACATGAAAATAAAATTTCCAGGCATAACATTTTTGCTCATTATGTTTGGCTCTTGCAGTTGTAGGCATTGGTCTTCTTCATGTCTTACACCATTTCCATATCCAAGACTATTTTTCTTGCATTTTCTCAACTTTAATGCATCCAAACAAATTTTTAGCATTCATGCACATTTACAACAGCTCATGAAGTGATCTCCGAATTGTATCTTACCAACAATTCAATCATTTCCAACCATTATTCATATTAATACAAAATTCAATTGTCAATGATATTAATTGGAATGAAACTTTCATTCATTGTACATGCATTATTAGCACACCAATATTTTCACAATGCAATCAACTTTACCAATAAATAAAACTAATGTGTCAATAATCATGGCCACATATACACAATGCATCCTTGCATTGACTCTGGAATACCATATGTCCATGTCATGTATTCCACCATGTGAGTTGGAATTAATATCCCACACCTCAACACATCATCCAAACTCTCCCCCAATCACTTCCTTCATTATTTGGATACCTTCCTCTTCGACCCATACACAACACTAGAAATATAACTCCCTTATTTCTCTCTCATGTCGACAAACAGGTTTCAATACAAACATCAGTTATACAAAGGAAGACCATTATTCACTTGTATGGTGTTATAGCCCTTCCATTTCCAACCATCCCATGGCCTCACATATGGCCATCTCTAATGGCATTCATTGCTAAAGTAGGAGTATGTCTCCTAACTTGACCTAGTTATGATCTCATAACCAATATAACATAATATGAAATTAAATTTTACATAAATGTATTCAATCATCAATAATATTTGTATTCAAGGCACTCTGCCTTTACACACCATTTCCAATATTAACATTTGATTGAGGGAACTATTACCTCAATTTGCTTCATCATTTACACATCACAAGCAACTGAATGTATATCGGCATGGTTTTTATCAATTTACTTGATTATACCTTACCAGTTAATAATGTTGTGGAAGTTTTGAGGCTCCATTTATTAACCTCTTTATTAACATATTATCATCCTCATTTTTCTTCATATTGATGGTTTTCATATGCAGCAGTATCATCAACATATTCATCCATGCTATAAAAAAATTTCCTAGATACACAATCCATCATTAGTGACATTCAAATATCATATTTTCATTATTTCATAGATATACCATATATATACATATATACCAGCAAACTTCTCTTAGTCTACAATCATGCCATATACATGTCCAAGCATGTACACATGCACAAATTCACATCAATATGCATCAATCATTCAATCTCATCATGCCTACTCCATGCACATGCATTCTATATTTATTATATGCATCATGCACCCATTTCATTATGCACTTCAATGCATATTTATTTCACCTTTATTTATTTATTTTTGTTGTTGTAGATGGTTGTCCTTGAATTCTTATAGATCCTTACTTCTCTATTTTCTACCATTCTGGTCATCAGTGCACCAATGATTC
>JASDQU010373722.1:20763-38399 GCA_032191745.1 Picea mariana | reverse complement strand
CATGCATTCTATATTTATTATATGCATCATGCACCCATTTCATTATGCACTTCAATGCATATTTATTTCACCTTTATTTATTTATTTTTGTTGTTGTAGATGGTTGTCCTTGAATTCTTATAGATCCTTACTTCTCTATTTTCTACCATTCTGGTCATCAGTGCACCAATGATTCCTCTTTGTAAGTATCCTCCATCCAATTCAAACTTGACTATTAATCATTTCTATCCAATATGCCTTATTGGAAACTTCTCCCACTCAGGAAAACATGCCCCAACTTTACCCTGCTGGAATTATTCCCGCGTCTTGGAATGATGTAATTTTCTATCATTCCACCTTCTAACATTGCAATATTTCCTTACTTGCTTAACCCTTCCATATTCAAAGCGCTCTCTTCACTTCATTGATTGATTCACTATTAATTCATACTTGGCCACTCAATACCACTATGCTCCAATTGGAATGCTACATTCCTCCATTTGCACCTGTACTCTGCTTCCACTACACACTTTGATAACAGAGGAAGCTTTCTTTCTCTAAATACTTTTAGACATAGGTAGCTAATTCATAGCTTAACAATTCCATTTTCTTACAAAAATGTTTTCCACCTTCACCACATCTCTACCTTCAGGGCTATGGAGTCCCCCTTAACTCTTGGTGCATGCAAATGTCATTCTTCACCTAATAGCTTCATGTTTTATGTGATCATTCTATTGGTTTTTCCTCGAAATCCATTTGGACTCTATAGCAACTGAATATTAATTTAACTATGATATTATGAGTCATTTTTCAACCTTTCAGTGCCTTGTCTATGGCCCCGCACTTCCCTTTGTAGCTCTTTGATTCCTCAAAAAAATGTACAAGCTTGACCATCTTCCTTGTACAACTGAGATAGTTCATTTTAGGTTCCATCTCTTTTGCATACCATGTCAAGCATAGAACCATTTTCTTTCTCATGTGTCTTCCTAGTAATTTCCTTTTTGAAGACCACTTCCATATTTGTGTTCTTCTTGACTTGTCATCCCATTCTACCTTTGAAATACAATCAATACCCTTAAAATATACTCAGCATTCTCTATATGCATCAACAATTCCCTTTCATTGTTGTCATAGTTATTTGAGTGTTGTAATATACTCCAACTATCTTGGAATCCAATTATGATACCTTTTTCCACTTATCTCAACTATTCATGGACCTTGTCCAACTCTGGAATCCAATTAATTTTTATGGATTACCTCTCATTGGAGTCTAATTTCTTCCATCTAGAAAAAATATGCACATAATGGAATTTTCACTCACTCAACACCTTGTTTTCACTATGCACTCTAACAAAGTGGATGTACTTCCATAATTATTCATAGAATAATTCCTGTAGAAAATGCACCTTTTAACTATATGCATCATGGCCCTCTTTATTAGAAAACTATTTTATTGGATTCCCAAACCCTCATGGTTGCACCTATATTCATATCTTAACATTGTTCATTCCTAGCCTTTGATCATCTTCTGAATAAGCATTGACATAACGCTCTCCACTCAAGTGTCTCTTCTCATCCTTAATTCAGGGTTCAAACCTTTTTATCTTATTTTTAAACCGCTCTTCATGTTACCATGATTTTCACCTCTATGTGTCATGAATTCTATATGGTCTTTATTACTCATCATCCACATTTGATATTCACATATTTAATCTAGCATTCTTTTCCCACCTCAAAATTTCATTAGAGGGATTCCATATTGCTCACTACACCAAGATATTGATTAATTGGGTTGGTTGTCATTGATGTCAACCCTTGAAGTGTTGAAATACATATTAGTTCAGCATACACTTAGAATAAATTAGATTTCAGCCTCCTATAAATATCTAACAGCCATACCATTATTGTTCTTTATGATCTGAAATACTATTAACCAAGTTATGAAATAAAATAGCAGCAGAATACAAATATGAACAGCAGACAGTAACCCACATTTGGCACAAAAATATGTGCATAAATACTTGGAGAAATATTCAAAAAAATGGACAATTTTGAGGATAAAGAATGTTTATTCAACTTAAGGTAAAATCAAAACTATTACATCAGCAATATGCATCAGCATAAAAACACAGTCATTCTCTTCTTCCAGCAAGTTACAGCACTATGCAAACAGTCCTAGACTATGTCTAAGGTAGACAACCATGGCTATATGACCCAGGACAACCAATAATGTTCCACTAATAGTCAACATCTGCATAGAAATGTGTGCCAAAAGGAAACTGTACGGAACTGAAAGAAAAACTCAGCAAAAAAGCATAGAAATATGTGCCAACATGTTGTAAACTTATAGGGTCGATTTATGTGCCCTCCCTTTGTTGTACGGCCAACTTACACAGCTATACAACCTCCTCTTCTTTTGTTGTACGGGTTGTATTAATGGCTGCAATTCTCCTTGGGATGCATGCCAATCCCACTCCTTGGGATGCATGCCAAACCCTCCTTGATGTAGCTCTTCCTCAATCCAACACTCTTCCTTGGGATTTGTGCCCCTTCACCTTCTCTCTAGATCTCCTCAAAAGTTCACCCTCCTTATCCTAATGAGCTACCTTTAAACAATTTCGAAATGTAACTCTCCTAACCCTTGATCTCCCATGAGTGACTCTTCACTTTCCCTTAAGATCAACGGTCACAACTTAATCATTCGTTGAGGTCACTTAAGTCATTAAAGTGACTCAAAACATCATAAAGTCACTTTTACGTTAAAAATAATTAAAAGACCCAACTTTATAAAATCACTTTATAATTATAAAGTCACTAGAAGAAAATTTGCTTGCTCACTTCCGCATGTTGAGCGTTGCCAATGCAGAAGTACCTCCAAGCTACCAAATCTCAAAAATCCCTCTTAGTGAGAGAGGTACTTCTGGTGTCACCACCAGATCTCTCTCCATCTCATCAACTTCCATAGTTGCTCCCTCTGTACTAGAAATCTTTGCTCCCTCTGAACAGGAAGCCACTACTCCCACTACATTGGAAGTCGCCCATTGCATTGGAAGCCTCTGTTGTTACCTCAGGTGTACCACGAATTGAATACATGCTCCTAGGAGACTGCACACTCTCCTGAGCATCCATCTATTTCAAATCATGCATGTTGAGTCCTTTGAGAGTCCTGGAAGAATACTAAGTCCCATGGATCAACTCTCTCTCTTGTGCTACCTGGCAACTCTCCGACACTGAATCTGAGTCCAGAAATCCAATGAACCCCAACACAGGTCTACCCAACAACCTGTACAATCCCTCATACTTGACACCAAGCATCATTTTTGTGTTAGTAGTTTCTCCTATAGGATATAAAAACACATGTTGGTCGTATAAAACAACTCCAAATCCACTCTCATCCAAAGCTGACAATGAGAGAAAATTAACTGTCAACTATGGAATATATAACACCTTGCCAACCTCCAAAAGACCTCCTAACTCTAGTTGGAATCTCACCCTTCCAACCCCCTTTACTACAAGTTGTGGGTCAGCTCTATTATCACATGAACTTGTCAGAGTCCTGTGGGTTTGTGGTTTCTACCTAAGTATATGCATGTGCCATGTCTTTCTCTCCTTCACAGGCCATGTCTTTAAATTTTCCCCTTCAACCGACAAAGTCGTTTGTTTGTTTGCCCCTTTGTTTGGGCACTCCTCTCCTTTACCTCTGTCACCTATCCTTTTGTTTTTCGGAACTCTTATCCAATCGTCCAAGTATTTATTTACGCAGGCCGTAGCCATGCATACAAAGCGCAACACTTAGAACAGTCTAATATAGACTCAAAATCAAGCGAGCGAGCAAGTTCAGTTCTCAGCGGAGGAGACTCCATTTGAGGTTCATATTTGCGGTCCTCAAGCGATCGGGATCATAAAGTTGCACGAGGTTTAACATCATACAGAGGTCCAAACACCCAAAATCATCTGGACCATTCAATTGAGAAGAGCACGTGGCGCAGAATCAGCGATTTCATGGTTTCGCGAGTCGGGAAAGTCCAAGGGAAGAGTCGTAAGGACTCATGAAGTGAAAATACCCCAAATCATCTAGACTGTTCAATTTAGAAGGGAACGTGGTACAGGATCAGCGATTTCGCGGTTTCATGAGTTGGGAAAGTCCAGGGGAAAAGTTATAAGGACTCGTGAAGTGAAAACTCGCGAAATGATCTAAGTCGTTGGATCGAGGAAAGTCATGGACCTTTGATCTAACTCTGGAAAATTCAGAGATTCGGGAATCGGGAGAAGGGAGGTGAGTAGCCTTTCAACTTCTCGATATGTAAAATCTCGATGCGATGAATATTAGATATGGACCGTGGATCTTATAGGGACAGGTGGCAGCTGATCTAATGGTTTGCAGAAGTGAATTTTGGGAGTTTTGGGAGCAATCGTGGTCGTTGGATGCATAGCAGATCTAACCGTCGATCTGAAGAAGGGAAATTTCTCAATATTGGGTATCGAGAGAGTGTAGTCATGCGATGTGAAAACCCCTGAAACGCGAAATCGCGATGTGCCCAGGCATTAGGCCCATGGTCATAGCCCGAGGTCATATGGAAAATGGTTCGAGGATGAAAGTTTGGTTCCCATATTGTAGAGTCGGCCAAGGTGGAGTTCCTAGGAAGAAATCACAGTTTTCAGATGCAAAGAAGATCCAATCATCCATCCAAGTCAATTGATTTCACAATATCGGGTATCAGGAGTTTGAATTCAAGTGATGTGAAGGCCCCCCAAAATGAGAAATCACGATGTGCCCAGGAGTAGGACCCATGGTCATAGCCCGAGGTCGCATGCAAGACAAGTGCGGTAAAGAAGAAGCTGGCACTAGGAGCTTTGGGAGCACAAAGGAAAGAGAGTGAATTTCATGAGACCTGCACCAAAGGCCGAAGATGCCCATGTAAGTTAAGGAAGTAGACCATCATGGTTTCAAGGTGTTGGGTTGACCCGAAGGGCCGATAGAAGCACATGGTAGATCCCTGGGCATTAAGTCCCGCCTTGATCCCGATGAAGGAAGTTAATGAAAAAAGGAGTGGTGGTTGAATACTCGGCTCACTCCATAAATGGAAGGTATGGAAGGTTTCATCATGGTGACTAAACCGTCAACCCATGGTACTCCTGCGAGTAGATTTTCCTAGAAAACCCATGTTGATCCGAGCTTGCATCTGATAGAAGAATGCCCGCACAGTCTGACAGAGTGGGTATCGACTGGAAGCTTTGAATGCAGGGGTCTGGTCACACTCCTGGTAGTTGCAGCAGTTTTCAGTATATATACTCAGTTTTGATATTTTGTTATGGTCGATGGTTGAGTTAAGCTCCTGCATTGTAAAGCTATGGTTATTTGTTATGTAATAGTATTTGAGATTTTTTGTTTAGCATAAGTCAACTTCTTTCCATCTCTATGTAAAAGTTGTGTTAGAACACTCAGGAATGGAGGATCCAGTCGAGGGTCGTATGTTGTTGTTATAAAGGTTTGATTTCAACAGTATTGTGACCAGTTTTAATCAGTTCAATTTGTTATCTTTTTCTCTCTCACACTGAAGATCTCGGGCATGGATGATCCAGTCGATTTGTTGTAGCTACATTGTGATGTATGTTTGATCATTTTGTTGTTATGACTTTGTTGCTTAAATATAATTCAGTGTCTGAAACTTTGAATCCAAGAGGATCTTGTGTTTGAGTTTTTCCTCCTTAGGTTGTTGGAAGACCTAATGTCCATAGTAGACCTCTGCATTCTCCTCACCAAGTCTTCCTTCTATTCACCTTTAATCCAACTTACTGACTGAAGTTGATCAAGACTACACATTCATGTGCATACGAGTCCATTTTTCTAAGTTAAATCGATATCATCTTGAGTCTGCACCCATTTGACCTCTTTAAAATTATTTTTGACATACAAACTGATGGGTACTGAGCTTACTCTCTTTGCAATCGGAGAGTGAATTCTAGTGTTAACATTTTTGGCGTCATTGTTGGGGATGAATTAAATATTTTTCTTGGGATAGAACGACAAAGCTTATTGATTCTGAAGGTGCATAAGAACTCAGTACCATTGAAGATTGCAACCTACTCCTGGCGAATCCATTGTCTAGCGACTCCACTGGTCTGACTCCACTATTTCAGTTGGCTCCAAAAGGCAGACACAGAAGGTCTCATCCACAACTGCCTCTAACTATGCTTGAAGCTGACCCAGAGTAAATTATCAGGAAAGGAAAGACCCCTCAAGAAGGTACTTCAGCTTCGGAACCAGGTGATTCTGGTAATTTTCATAATCTTTCTTTAGAAACCCTAATTATTGTTTTTGATTCTCATGTTATCCCATCTGCTGGATTTTCCATAACTTTGAATTTCAAAAGTTTTCTGGTTGATTTCTCTTCTCCTGGCCTCGTTTTGGAAGGAGAATTCTTCGAAACTCTTGTCTCTACTTAAGTTGTACCATGGCTCAGACCCAAGACCTTAGGAGAATTCCCCACCCTCGGCTTTACTACTCCTCCTCCTGTTAGATTTGTTGCAATAGAAACCTTTGTTCCTATCAAATATACAACCTTTTTCTCAAACACTCAATTGTTTCCCTTTTCCCCCAGAAGCACAGTTCCAGCCCCACCTGTCCGAACTCCATCTCCACCTGTTTCTCCTCTTGTTCACACTCCAATGGCAGGAGAAAATCCACCCAGGACTAGAATGGAAGCTATAATAGTTGTTACGTATGCAGCTCTTGTTTTTCCTCAGCTTCTGAATTCCCTCCCAGCAGATGGCTACCTTAAGCAATTGCCCAGGTTCACAGGCGAGGGAGACATAACCACAAAGGAACACCTTGAATTCTTTTACAGTTTTACATATTGTCATGTCATCATGGATGCAGATGTATGGATGAGGAATTTTGTTCATAGCCTTGAGGGAGAGAATAGGAAGTGGTTTAGGGCCTTGCCTCCTGGATCTATCGATGGAATTGAAGCCATATATGAATCCTTCTTAAAGAATTGGGGGGATACAAAGGATTTCCTTTACTATATTACAGAGTTTGGATCACTGAAGAAAAAGGAAGGGGAATTTGTTTCTAAATTCTCAAAGAGATTTAATAAAATGTATAGAAAAATTCCTACTGAGGTTAAGCCTACAGAAACCTCTGCAAAGATTACTTACTCTAGTACCTTTGACCCTGATTTTTGCCTTCTGTTAAGAGAAAGGAGAGCTACCTCCTTGGCTCATATGCAAGATGCAGTCATTGAAGTAGAATCCAATATTATGGAATTTGATGAGCTTAGGAGTAAGGCTGACAGGGACAGAAGAAGGGGAAGGTATGAAACTTCAACCTTTTCCTCTACTACCCACCTTCAAGATGATGATCTTATCAAATTAGTAAAATATCTTTCTGTTGATATGGAGAAGGTAAAACTTGAAGCAAGACAGGCCTATAGAAGTACTCAAAATGATGATAACAAAGGTACCTTCAAGATACCTAATAATGCTCCTCACATACTTCCAAGAGATCAAAGAGGTCGAGATAGTGATGATCAAAGAATTCAATCCCCTCTCCAAAATAACCTTGTCATTGATGAAGAAGAATAGGAAGAGGAGCTTGATCTTGAAATCCATTGTCTTGGGGATACCTCCTCATTTCCCCATTTAACTCAATCTGAATACGAGGAGTCTCTAATGGACAACCAACTAAATGAGATGATTAAAGGGGAAAAAACTAGCCACACTCCAAACAGATATAATCTGAGGTCCAAACAGAAAGAAGGGAAATCATACATCCCTGATCTGCCTACCAAGGAAGAAAAACCTGCTAAAGGTATTGTAGACCGAAGCAAAGCAAATAAGGCACAGACCCCCCCATCAGTGGTCAAAGTTCT
Source organism: Picea mariana (assembly GCA_032191745.1). NCBI lineage: Eukaryota > Viridiplantae > Streptophyta > Pinopsida > Pinales > Pinaceae > Picea > Picea mariana. The sequence goes on along the minus strand of JASDQU010373722.1, from coordinate 30,546 downwards.
TGTTCCAAAAGTTAGAGAAGTTCTAAATCCCCCCTCCTCCTTCATCTTTGAGCATGAAATACAAAATATTATAATCCATGTACCCATTTCAGAGCTGGTCAAGCATGAAGACTTCAAAAGATGCCTCTCCAAAATGTTGTAGCCTAAACCTTCGTCTCATTCCACGGACTCAGTAAACCTCCAAGATGAGAAGCCTGCAGTCATCCTAGGTCCTTTGGTAGAAGATAGAGACGATTCATCCCCTCCCTTATATACTTCACTGAACATACATGACAAGGTGTTGCACAATTGTTTGATGGATTTAGGGTCATCTCACAATCTTATGCCTAAGATTGTCATGGAAGAGCTCGATCTGGAGATTATGAAAGCCTACCAATACCTGTATTCGTTCAACTCTAGGAAGTTCAAGTGCCTTGGGGTTATCAAAGACTTGGTCGTATCCCTGTTCCAGCTGCCAATGAAAAGCATGATCATGGACATCATGGTAGCTGACGTTCCCCCTAAGTTTGGGATGCTTCTGTCTAGATCTTGGATAAAAATACTAGGGGGAACTTTGTATATGGACCTCACCTATACTACCATTCCAGTGTTTGGGGGTGAGCATAGGAGACTTTACAAGGAATCTCATTTGGACTACATTATTAGTGATGAAGAAAACCCCAAAAACCATCCTATCTTTTCTCTTGACACAGATTTGGGATCTAGTTTGTTGCAACTCACCTACACTCCTGAACCTCCTTTGGAAATAAAAAAGCAACCTATTACTTTTTTTGAAAATTCCCCTCCTATCACCTCTGTGTGGAAAATGTTCTTCAATGGAGCCTCTTCTAAGGAAGGTGTTGGTTTTGGAGTGGTTCTTGTTTCACCTTCTCAAGAGACTATAGCTCTATCCTACAAGTTAGAATTTGGAACTACCAATAATGTGGCAGAGTATGAAGCTCTCGTGTTAGGTTTGAGGGCTGCAAAAGACATGGGAATTGAAGAGATAATAGTATTTGGGGATGTTGAGTTAATTTTCCATCAAGACAGAAATCTTTACCAAGCTAAGCACCCTAGGCTAAGAAGTTATAGAAATGAAGTGTGGGACCTTATTGACAATTTTTTCCTAGCTTTCAACATTTCATTTATTCCAAGAGAAGAAAACATCGTGGTTGATTCTTTGGTTGTTTCAGCAAACAATTCCAGAGTCCCTTTGCCACCAAAGCTTAGATATGATGTAGAATTAAATTACATACCCTCTATACCTTACAATGTCAAGCATTGGAAAGTACTTGAGTATGATATTGAGATCAAAAGATTCCTTAAGACCGTTGATGAGTTTTCTTCACAACATATTAATCAAGATCAGGATTTTGAAAGTAATCCTTGTGCTGATGTTTTCCTGAACAAAATATCTAATCACCATATTGTTCAGTTGCCTAGCAATCAAATTCTCAAGGAACTAGTTCCTTTGGAAATACTATTTTATAGAACTGATGTGGAAGTGAAAGTTAAAGGATCAGCTGATGATGTTGATGTAACTGAATGCAACATTGGTACAGAGAAAGGTCCAAAATTTGTCAAGTTGTCGAGCAGTCTTTCAAGGGAACAAAGGGATAAATATGTTGAGCTATTAAAGGAGTTTCCTGATGTGTTTTCTTGGACTTATGAGGATCTTAGAACATATGACACAAGCATCATTGAGCATAAGATCCCACTAAAGGAAGAGGCCAAGCCATTTAGGTAGAAACTGAGATAGATCAAGCCTATGTTTATGCCTATCATGGAGAAAGAGGTAAAAAAGATTTTAGATGACTAGATTATCGTTCCTTTGAGGTATTCTGAATGGGTGGCCAAATTGGTCCCAGTGATAAAGAAGAATGGAGAAATCATAATTTTTGTTGATTTCAGGAACCTAAACAGAAGCTCCAAGAAAGATAATTACCCATTGCCGAAAATGGAGCACATATTGCAGAGGGTGACAGGTGCATCCAGGATGTCCATGATTGACGTCTTTTCTAGATACAATCAGATTTTTGTCATACCTGGGGACAAAGAGAAGACAACATTCACCACTCCATGGGGTACATTCATGTATGCCAAGATGCCCTCTGGATTGATGAACGCAGGAGCAACTTTCCAGCGCACTATGGACATCGCCTTTATTGGGGAAAGGGATAAATTTGTATTCATTTATCTAGATGACATTACAGTTTTCTCCAGGACTGATGAAGAACATTGTCATCATTTGAGAAAGGTCTTCCAAAAATGCAGAAAATTTGGTCTCTCCCTGAATCCCAAGAAGTAATTGTTTGCTATGAAGGAGGGAAAATTACTGGGGCACATAGTATCAGCTAAGGGAGTAAACATTGATCCCAGCAGGGTGGAAGCCATCCAAAACTTAGCACTCCCTAGATCCAAGAAAGAAGTTCAGTCTTTCTTGGGGAAGATTAATTTTCTAAGAAGGTGTGTTTCTAATTTTGTTGAACCGGTGAAGGATATTACAGTCATGTTGAGAAAAGGAAACGAAATCAAATGGACTGTTGAATCTCGTCATTTCTTCGATCAAATAAAGAAGGTCGTGACCGAAGCACTTGTGCTTATCAGTCCTAATTACTCCAAATATTTTATGATTTTCTCCTTTTCTTCATTTGACACAGTGGCAGTCATTTTGTTGCAAAAGAATGATGAAGGGTTTGAACAACCCATTGCCTTTTTCAGTAGGGCATTGAGAGATGTAGAGATGAAATATGACATCATGAAAAAATAGGCCTATGCTCTAGTTAAGGCTCTCAAATCCTTTAGGGTCTATGTTTTGCATTCAAAATTCATTGCATATGTCCCTTCAACTTATGTGAAGGAGATTCTCATTCAGCCTAACATGGATAAGAGAAGGAGAAAATGGATTGCTAAAATACTTGAATTTGACTTGGAGATAAGGCCCACCAAATTGGTTAAGGGTCAAGGTTTAGCCAGGCCGCTGGAAGAATCTAATTGCAAAGCCTTGGGGGTGAATTTCATCAACACTTGCTCAGAAAATCAGCAGACTGAGTTGTCTGATATAGGTTCTCAAGTCATCCCTCCATTAGAAGGATGTTCTTGGTACAGGGACATAACTTTCTTTCTACAAAAGTTGCAGCCTCCTGATGGCATGGAAAAAAGAAAGATAAGAGCTTTAAAGCTCAAATCAATTAAGTATTTCCTCATTGATCAAGTTTTATATTGGAAATATTCTCTAGGAGTGTTGTTGAGATGTTTAGACCCACAGGAAGCCCAAAGGATCATGTCTAATTTTCATGACAGTTTGTGTGTGGAGCATCACTTCTGGAGAACGACAGCCTACAATATTCTCAGAGCTAGCTATTTCTGGCCTAGCCTATTTACTGATGTTTATGCTAAAATCAGGGCTTGTGTCAAGTGTCATAAATTCTCACAAAAACAGCAGCTCAAGTCGTTGCCTTTGAATCTTGTGGTAGCTTCAGGACCCTTTCAGCAGTGGGGCTTGGATTTTATTGGGGAAATTCATCCGACTTCTAGTGGTCAGCACAAGTGGATCTTGACTACCACAGATTACTTTACCAAGTGGATAGAATCTATCCCCACAAGGAGCACTTCTCACAAGGTAATCATTAGTTTTATTGATGATATTATAGCAAGGTTTGGATGTCCAAAAAGAATTTTCACTGATAATGTTGCATCCTTTAAGGCCGAACCATTGATTCAATTTTGTGAACATTTTTGGATTGCATTGATCCACTCAACTCCTTACTACCCTCTAGGGAACGGACTAGCAGAGTCCTCTAACAAGAGCCTTATAAATATCATCAAAAGATTGTTATAGGACAATAAGAAAGCATAGGATTCAAAGCTCAAGTTTTCTCTGTGGGATGACAGAGTGACAACAAAGAGATCTCTTGGTGTCTCTCCTTTTCATCTTGTATATGGAATTGAGGCCATATTTCCTTGTCAGCTGGCCTTACCCGTGGAAAAATTCTTCCAAGACTACCAAGGAGGGCCTGATGATATGATCAGAAGGATATAGCAGCTGGTGGAAGTGCAGCAGGCTAGAGAGCAGTTACTAGACAAAGCACATCAGCATCAACAGAAGATCAAGCAGGCTTTTGACAGGAAAGTAAGAAAGGAGGATTTCTAGATGGGAGATCTAGTACTAAAATGGGATGCGCCCAAGCAGCAAAAAGGAAAGCATGGAAAATTTGATGCCTTGTGGATCGGCCCCTTCAAAATCTCTAAGAGGTTTCCAAATAATACTTACAGGTTGCAGAATTTGGAGGGTGATGAAGTTTTTGGAGGCCCTGTAAATGGGCATTTTCTGAAGAAGTTCTTTGTTTAAAGACGCAACCGACATTCCACCATTGTAAATATCGTTCCTGTTTTTATGTTTATTTTTCTCTAAATAATAGACTCCATAACCCAAATCTTAGGCATTGAAACTACGCGTTCTTAGCAGCTTGCAGGGAGCATACCATCCCCTGTGGAGCCAAATGTTATCACATGAACTTTTCAGAGTCCTGTGGGTTTGTGGTTTCTACCTAAGTCTATGCCCTTGCCCTGTATTTCTCTATTTCACAGGCCATGTCTTTAAATTTTCTCCTTCAGCCGGAAAAGTCATTTGTTTGTTTGCCCCTTTGTTTGGGGACTCTTCTGCTTTACCTCTGTCACCTATCCTTATGTTTTCCTAAACTCTTAGCTAGTCATCCAAGTATTTATTTATGCAGGCTGCAACCATGCACACAAAGCGCAACACTTAGAGTGATCTGATATAGACTCAAAATCAAGAGAGTGAGTAAGTTATGTTCTCAGCAGAGGAGATTCTATTCGAAGTCCAAATTTGTGGTCCTCGGGTGATCGGGATAATAAAGTTGCGTGAGGTTTAACGTCTGACAGAGGTCCAAACACCTGAAATCATCTAGACCGTTCAATTCAGAAGAGCACGTGGTGCAGCATCAATGATTTCGCGAGTCAGGAAATTCCAAGGGCAGAGTCGTAAGGACTCACGAAGTGAAAACACCCGAAGTTGTCTGGACCGCTCAATTTAGAAGGGCATGTGGCACAGGATCATCAATTTCATGGTTTCGCGAGTCGGGAAAGTCCAGGGGCAGAGTTGTAAGGACTCATTAAGTGAAAACTCACGAAATGATCTGAGTCATTGGATCGAGGAAAATCATTGACCGTTGATTTGACTCTGGCGAAGTCAAATATTCGGGAATCGGGAGAAGGTAGGTGAGTAGCCTTTCAACTTCCTGAGATGAAAAATCCTAATACGATGAATATTAGATCTAGACCGTGGATCTTATAGGGGCAGGTGGCATCCAATCTGATGGTTCGCGGAAGTGAATTTCGGGAGTTTTGGGAGCAATAGTGGTTGTCGGATGCATAGAATATCAGACCGTCGATCTGAAGAAGGGAAATTTTGAAATATCAGGTATCGGGAGAGTGTAGTCATGCGATGTGAAAACCCCCGAAACATGAAATCATGATGTGCCCAGGAGTTAGGCCCATGGTCACAGCCCGAGGTCATATGGAAAATGGGTCCAGGAGGAAAGGTCGGCACCCATAGCGTAGAGCCAGCCAAGGTGGAGTTCCGAGAAATAAATCACAGCCATCGGATGCAAAGAAGATCTAACTGTCCATCTGAGTCAATCGATTTCGAAATATTGGGTATCGAGAGTTTGAAGTCAAGTGATGTGAAGGCCCACCAAAACATGAAATCGCAATGCGCCCAGGAGTAGGGCCCATGGTCGCATGTAGAACAAGTGTAGTAAAGAAGAATCTGGCACCGGGAGCTTTGGTAGCATGAAGGAAAGAGTGTGAATTTCATGAGACCCACACCAAAGGTCGAAGATGCCCGTGTAAGTTAAGGAACAAGACCATCATGGTTTCAATGTGTTGGGTTGACTTGAAGGGCTGCTAGAAGCGCATGGTAGATCCCTAGGCGTTAAGTCCCATCTTGATCCTGATGAAGGAAGTTAATGAAAAAATGAGTGGTGGTTGAAACCTCCTCTCACTCCATAAATGGAAGGTATGGAAGGTTCGGCCATGGGGACTGAACTGTCAACCCATGGTACTCCTGCGAGAAAATTTTCTTGCAAAACCCATGTTGATCTGAGCTCGCATCTAACAAAAGAATGCTCACATAGTCTGATGGAGCAGGCGTCAACTGGAAGCTTTTAATGCAGGGGTCTAATCATGCTCCTGGTAGTTGTAGTAGTTTTGAGTATATATACTCATTTTTTATATTTTTTTATGGTCCTGGTTGAGCTAAGCTCCCACATTGTAAAGCTTTGATGAAAGCTCTGGTTATCTATTATGTAATAGGATTTGATATTTCCTATTTAATATAAGTCAGTTTCTTTCCATCTCTCTGTAAAAGCTGTGTTAGAACACTCGGGCATGGAGGATCTAGTCGAGGGTTGTATGTTGTTGTTATGAAGGTTTGATTTCAGTATTATTGTAACCAGTTTTAATCAATTCATTTTGTTATATTTTTCCCTCTCACATTGAAGAGCTTGGGCATCGATGATCCAGTCGATTTTTTGTAGTTACATCATCATGTATGTTTGATCATTGTGTTGTTATGACTGTGTTTCTTAAATATACTTTAGTGTCTAAAACTTTGAATCCAAGAGGATCTTATGTTTGAGTTTTTCCTCCTTATGCTGCTAGAAGACCTGATGTCCATAGCAGACCTCTACATTCTCCTCACCAAGTCTTCCTTCTATTCACCTTTAATTCAACTTACTGACTGAAGTTGATCAAGACCTCATGTGCCTATGCATACCAGTCTAGTCTTCTGAGTTAAAGAGATATCATCTTGAGTCTATACCCATTTGACCTCTTTAAAATTATTTGTGACATACAAATTGATGGGTATTGGGCTTACTCTCTCTGTAATCAGAGAGTGACTTCTAGTGCTAATAGGCTCCACAATTCACTCTAATGTCTAAGTCTATCTCTGTAAGATCAAGGAAAACTGACCTCAACCCAGTCATGTGCCGAGAAGCTCCATTGTCCACAAACCAACACTCAATGTCCTCGAATGCTAGGCACCCACTACCCATGGGACCAGTCATGAGAGAGAACTACCTCTCAAATTTCTCAGCAAAATATGCAACCACTGCTAATGCTGCCACTTCTAGTTCAGGCTTCTTCTTCTTCTTGTTCATACATTGACTAGCATAGTGGCCAGTCTTGTGACATGCAAAGCATTTCACCTTACTCATGTCCTTCTTCTTCTCATTTCCCTTTTCCATAAGAGAAATGTTCTTGTCGTCTGCACCATCCAATGCATTTTCCTAAGACCCCTCCTAGATCTCCTCCTGCATAAAATCATCCGACAATCTACTCCAGTCAGGGAGCTTCTCTCTCCCCACCACACACTTGATGAAAACCTCCCACTTCTTGGTGAAGCCTTTAAGGGCTATCCACACCAACTCTTAGTCAGGAATGACTTCTCCAATAGCTACCAACTCTTCTTTCACATATGCAACCCAAGTGAGGTAGGTGGCCACACTCTCTCCTTTAACCATCCTAGCTCCATGGAGCTTGTCCTAGAGAGCCATTTTCTAGTTCTCGTTCTTAGCCTCATACAAGCCTTTCAGTGTAACCCACATTTCATCAGTTGTCTTCTTCTCAGCCAAGTGTGGAATAAGATTTTCTTTGACCCCATCCAAGAGGATTCTCTGAGTCTTGGCTTCCTTCACCTCATGAACATCAAGAGCTATGGGATCTAAAGAAGGTACAGGAACAATGGTGTTCGCAAATGACAAGAATTTTTTCTCCTTGAGAACACTGTTGATTCTAACCTTCCACTGCACGTAGTTGGAGACCCCCTCCAATAAATCTTCAAACTTGATGTTGGAAGTCATCTTTGTCCACCTGACAAAGAACCTTTTATGCCTTTCTTCAAGAAAATACATCAGTAAATCACTTGTTGCCCCAAGTGCCAAAAGTTGTTCACCGACCTTCAGAGCACTTGCTCTAATACCATGTTGAAATACATCTTAGTTCAACATACACTTAGAATAAATTAGATTTCAGCCTCCTATAAATATCTAACAGCCATACCATTGTTCTTTATGAGATGAAATATTATTAACCAAGTTCTGAAATAAAATAGCAACGGAATACAAATATGAACAACAGACAGTAACCCACATTTGGCACAAAAATCTGTGCATAAATACTTGGAGAAATATTCAAAAAACTGGACAATTTTGAGGAGAAAGAATGTTTATTCAGATTAAGGTAAAATTAGAACTATTACATCAGCAAGTTGCATCAGCATAAAAAAACAGTCATTCTCTTCTTCTAGCAAGTTACAACACTATGCAAACAGTCCAAGAATGTGTCTAAGGTAGACATTCATGGTTCTATGGCTTGTACGACCTAGGACAACCAATAATATTCCACTAATAGTCAACATCTACATAGAAATTTGTGCCAAAAGGAAACTGTACAGAACAAAAAGAAAAACTCAGCGAAACTGCATAGAAATATGTACCAACATGTTGTAAACTTACAGTGTCGATTTTTGTGCCCTCCCTTTGGTGTACGACCATCTTACACAGTTGTACGGCCTCCTCTTCTACTATTGTACAGACTGTATTAATGGATGCAATTCTCCTTGGGATGCATTCCAAACCCTCCTTGATGTAGCTCTTCCTCAAGCCAACACTCTTCCTTGGGATTCATGCCCCTTCACCTTCCCTCTAGCTCTCCTCAAAAGTGTGCCCTCCTTCTCCTAATGAGCTTCCTTTAAACAATTTTGAAATGTATATATCCTAACCCTTGATCTCCCATGAGTGACTCTTCACTTTCCCTCAAGATCAACGGTCACGACTTAATCATTCGTTGAGGTCACTTAATTCATTAAAGTGACTCAAAACATCATAAAGTCACTTTTACATTAAAAATAATTAAAAGACTCAACTTTATAAAATCACTTTATAAAGTCACTTTATAATTATAAATTCACTAGAAGAAAATTTTCTTGGTCACTTCTGCATGTTGAGCGCTGCCAATGCAGAAGTACCTCCAAGCTACCAAATCTCAACATCAAGAAAGTCCGGTAGAAAATTTCGGTAGCACAATGGTTTGGGTAATGGAACCAATTTTTATTGATGGATAATGGTATGAGTTTCAATATGTTTTCAGATAATACTATTTTAGATGGATAGTACATGTCATTCCATTTCCAATGGTATGTGTAACATCACATAACTCCTCATGGTTAGAGAGTTATGGCCATGTGAAGTTGGAGAAAGGTTTGGGTAATGGACCCAAGTTTGTTTGATGGATAATAATATGATTTTTGATATATTTGCAAGTAAGAATATTCTATATGGATATTACATGTCATGCCATTTTCAGTGGTATGTGGAACGTCACATAACTCCTCACGGTTAGAGAGTTATGGCCATGTGAAGTTGGAGAACCCTCATGAGTCATCTAGAAGATGCAAAAGATCAAAGTAGTCAAAGTGGTTGAAGAGATTTTAGAAGGTAAATAATAAAGTGAAATGGTGAGTGTACTATAAGTCAAATTTAATATAAAATAAATTATTTAAATAATAAAGTTAATGGAGAAATTACTAAGTTGACAAGTGGTTAGAAGTTAGTTAACCCCAAAATAAGGAAAGTGGGTTAAGATGGTTAAAAGGTAACCCCTTGAGGAAGCTACATGAAAGTATAAATAAGAGGCAAGGCTATCTAATTTTAATCACACTTGAGCATATTGAATATCTACAAGTGACTGAGGTAACCAAAGGATATCTAAGCCAAATTT
>JASDQU010373721.1:36160-47994 GCA_032191745.1 Picea mariana | reverse complement strand
ATAGTATTGATTTCATTATATGTTGATGATTTAATAATTACAGGAAATGCAGAGAAGTTAATTGATGAAATCAAGGAGCAATTATCAAAGGTATTTGAAATGAAAGATCTTGGTGAGTTACATTACTGCCTAGGTCTTGAAGTTTGGAGAAATGCAGGCCAAACTTTTGTTTGTCGGAGTAAGTATATCAGAGAAATACTTAAGAGATTTAAAATGGATCAGTGTAAGTCTTCCATTGTTCCCATGCAACAGAATGTGAAACTTTCTTGTGATGATGGTTCGAAGGAGGTGAATGGCACTGTGTATAGACATATGGTGGGTAGTCTGAATTATCTCACCACAACCAGACCTGATATTTCATATTCTGTGAATGTGTTAAGTCAGTTCATGACAAAACCTCATGAAATCCATTGGAATGCAACAAAGGTAGTACTCAGGTATCTAAAAGGTACACTTGATTATGGTATTAAATATACTGATGCATTTGATGTTGAGTTGACAGGTTATTCAGATTCTAATTGGGCTGGCAATCTGGATGATCGAAGATCAACCACTAGATATGCGTTCATCATTAGATCTGGGGTTGTTTCATGGAGCAGTAAAAAGCAGCCTACTGTATCTCTATCTTCCACTGAAGCAGAACATAAAGCCTTGTGTGCAACAACTTGTGAAGTTGTTTGGTTAAGAAGACCTGTTCAAGATGTTGGAGAAGAACGAAAGGAACCTACGATGATCAGATTTGATAATCAAAGTTCAATCAATATTGCGAAGAATCTGATTTTTCATGCAAGGACAAAGCATGTTGAAGCTTAGTATCATTTTGTTCGAGAAAAGTTGCAGTCAAATGAAATAACTCTTGTGTATTGTAATACTAGTGAAAATGTTGTTGATATTTTCTCTAAGCCTCTTGGAAAGATTAAGTTTGAACTGTTTAGGGAGATGTTAGGTGTAGAAGTCAATCCATTCTCCATTAAGGGGGAGACTTGGAAATAATGGAGAAAGCGCTAGTTGTAAGTGCCAGTTGTAAGCACCAGTTATAAGCTTCAGTTGTGAGAGTCAGTTGTAGGCATGTTAAGAGTCAGTTCTTAGTTAAGAGTCTAGTTGTCTTTGGTTCGCATGTAACCGACTAGGTCGAGTCTTTTCCTATATAAGGATGTAATCCGTCTTCATTGAATAATATAGAAGTGAGCGTACCCTCACTGTGTGTTTGTTTCCCATATTTTATCTTATGAGGGGATTGCTCTAAAAATAGAATCAGTTGTAATTCTCTCTTGATCAATAAGAATATGGATTATTATTGTCATATAGATATTTCACTTTAAAAAGTTTTACTACTTAACTTAAATTGTTGTGTTATTTATGTGATTGTTGTTGTGTTTTATTCACCACTAATTGTTGAGTTTATGTTTCCACTTCTCAGCAAATAGTATCAATGCAGGTGAACCGAGCAAAGCAAATTTGCATAAGTTAAAAAAGAGTAATTGGACGAAATCAGAGTAGGAGCGCGATAGATACAATATCTCTGTTATCATCCCTATACACACAACTCGGCTTGCACGATAACCATTTTTCATCGGTGAGGAGGATGCGATATTCGGGAAAGAACTAGTATGGAAAGGTTTTTGTATACAGAAGGGTGAAGAAACATACAAATATATATTTCGAATAAAGAATTATATATTTCTTAAAAAAAAAGTTGAAGGATGGGGTAAAAAATATTTTTTTTGTTTATGGGATATATGTATATAAAAGAGGTGGTTATTTATATATATTTATTGGGGAGTTGTGTGATGGTTTATTGGTCAAAAGATTTTTGACTTGAAAGATTTGATGTTTGATTTAATGGTAAACTTTGAGTTCAAAGTTTTAGATGGATAAATTAAATGGAAAGAATAACTTTGAGTTATGGAAGTTCAAGATGTGGGATCTGCGTGTGCAACAAGGAAGGATTGCAAAATACATTAGTGGGAAAGACAAAGAAACCGACAAGCATGACATACCAAGATTGGGAAGATCTGGATGCAAGAGTCATCAATACCATTCTTTTGTGTTTGGCAAATGAAATTTTGTTTAACATCATTGGAGAGGAGGCAACAACAAGAGCAGTGATGGTTGAGTCACCATGAAAGAAAACAAAATTATTGATTGCATGTAAATGTGCATACGTTTGTAAAACTTGGATAGGCATGCCTACCCTTGGTTTATTGGGTCACCTATGAAAAGTATAGACATAGATTTAAGTAGATTGAAGATGTGGGTAGCATGTATGTTGGGTTAACCTTGACTCGGTTAAAGATTTAATGAGTTAAATTTGTTTTTTAGGTCAAATCACGTGGTTTTTCAGGTCCATGTTTTTTGGGTAGCGCATGGTATTGTGTCCATGGATTGCGTGTAATGAAGCCTATAAAAGGCTTGGTGAACTCCATTGTAAATGAGCCTGGAAGTAAGCGGTGAAGGCTTACTTGGCCGACTTGACTGGATTGGGTCAAGGGAATGTTCATGTTAAGGTGGAGCACTAAGACTCCATTGTAAAGTCCCTAGAGGTGAGCGACAAAGGTTCACTTGGATTGGCCTTCGACGAATTTAGTCAAGGTTTTTTGAATGTAATATTTGAGGTGTTGCAATGTGTCCAGGTTAGAAAGATAGGTCTGTAGAAAGGCTGGTGTGTTTAGAAATTTGTAGTGAAATGAACATTGACAAGTCAATCAGGTGTTTGAGAATATATGATGAAGGTAGGTTCATATCCATGGAACTTGGAAATTATTGCAAGGAAGTTGGGATCGAAAAGGCATGTTTAGTAATGCCAAGTTGCAACAATAGATGTGGGCATAAGCGGTTGTGCTATCTGGTAACTCGATCACCATCGGTTGCAAAAGACTGTAAGATTCTAAAAGAGGTATGAATAGGTCATCTGGTGATTACTCAATTGTGAAATTATTTAGTTGTGAAGCTTATGTTTTTATCAACATTCTAAGTAGGACCCATATCAAACAGGTAGATTTTCTATATGGTGATGATGTTAAGGGATGAAAATTATGGGATCCTACTGCCCATGGAATCATAATGGACTGAGGTGCGGTGTTTGATGAATCTCCTTTTATAAAATCAAACATAGTAAAAGATGAAAGGTTCAAAGCATGACTGGTAGCAAAAGGGTATTTGTAAGGTATTGATTTCCATGAAAGTTTCTCACCAATTGTTAAAATATTGTCTCTATTCATGTTGTGTTAACACTAGTTGTGTTACTTGATCCTGAGTTAGTAAAATTAGATGTTAAAATTGTTTTACATTAAGCTTTTGGATAAGAAGATGTATATGGAACGACCAGAAAGGTTAGTTCGGGATTGCAATAGAATATTTGTTTACAAACTCAGGGATCATTGTATGGCCTAAGGCAACTAGGCATCCGTACAATATGTTTGATTCCCTCATGGTGAGACAAATTTTACAAGAAGTGAGTATAATGATTGTGTTTATGGTATATTTATTATCTTGGCATTAAATGTTATGCTTGTTGCAAGAACAAGCATGTTTGAGATCAACCAGATGGATTAGTTGGTTAGGATGTTTGATATGAAGTATCTAGGAGCAACGAAACAAATCTTGGGCATGGAAAAACACAAAGATAGGAAAGATGGTAAGCTTGGTTATCACATCAGAAGTATGTGGTGAAGATACTTAGGAAATTCAGTATGAATAATGTGAAACCAATAAAATCCCTTTGGCTTTCCATTGTAAGTTTTATTCAGGTTTATGTCCTAACTAATGAAGAAGAAAAGGGTTATATGTCTCATGTATTGTATGTTAGTAGGAAGTTTGATGTATGCAATGAAATGGTCAGTATTTCACGTGCAGTTGGTGTTGTCAGTAGACACATAGAAAAGCTAGGTGAAGAGCATGGAAATGGGTGTTTATGATTGCGATGGGAATGTTTAAGTATTTCACATGTAGTTGGTGTTATCAGTGGACACATGGAAAAAACAGGTGAAGAGCATGGAATTGGGTAGTTCAGTATATTAGAAGCACATAAGCACAAGTATCACCTACAATGGTTGCAGTTATTTAGTCTGTGGTTATGATTCAGGAGATTTGGACAAGAGGAGACCTACCTTAGGGTATGTCTTGCAAGAATGCAAGGATCTATTGGGTAAGTTTGGACAAGTACAGGATGAGGTGTTATGTGGTGGTCAAAGCATTGTGCATTTGATTAACAGTCCAACGTATCAAAATGTGGAAATGCATTGTTTTATAAGACAAATTACTCATGGAGGCAAAATGGTCCATACTGGAGCAAATCGTGCAGACATGTTCACATAATAGTATTTTTAGAGAAGTTGCGGAGTTGTGATGGTATTTGGCTTCTCTTGGCTTGCAAGAAAGGTGATGAATAAATTTGGGCATGCTATATCAGGTAAATTGTTGTCAAGGTGGATATTTTTGAAATGTACCAACTAATTTCCCATGATTTTTGGGATATGGTCGGATTGTTTGACTCCTAGTATTTTGTTGTTAACCGAAAAACTAAAAACAAAATATGGATACATGCACACTAAAGTGATTAATTCGTTTAACTGTTTGATAGATGTTATATATTTATGCATGCCCATAGATGCAAATGTGCAGTGTGGGATGAGTGTGAGGTTTGCAAGATTGAGTTTGGTTGTTGTAATTATCCCTCGATCAATAAGAATATCGATTATCATTGCCCCGTGCATGATTCCCTTTAAAGGATTTTACCATGAAAATCGGTGTGTTCTTTGTGTGTAATTATTGTTTTGTTTTATTTGCCATTAAATCTTGTTGAGTTTATTCATTTGCTTCCCAACAATGTAGATATTGAAGTTATTGAGGATCAAATTTGGATTCATAACACAATACTTTGAAGTTATTGGCATTTAGGGAATTTAAATTGAGATTATCTTAGAAAAAATATCAAGGATTAGAATCTTGAGACAAGTGAGTACATTCTTGATTGTTGCTTATAAATGCAGTTTTTCAATTACCAATGTTGCTTATAGATGAGTACTTTTTCAATTTCCAAGTTAATAGTAGAATCTGTGGAAAAACAGTTAGATGTTGTGGTGGCCTTATTGAAAATAATGTATAGAACAACACAACCATTGTTACCATTTGAGGAACAAGGTGGTTAGAATATATTTGCGTAGAGTTCATGATCCCATTGTTGATTACACTTCTTTGTGTAAAGGTGATTAAGAATTTGAACTTGTTAGGACTTTTTCTTAGACTTCATGGATAAAGTTTCTAGGAGGACACAACTAAATTTGGGGTTTGAAAGTGATTTTTTTACGACATGTAAGCGACACTTTAAAATGAACGTTGGTTTTTTTTGTTTTGTTTTTGTTGGTAGATATCTAACAGTGACATCACTTTAGCAACATTACTAGGAACATTGCTTATATATGTTTATAACGTTGCTAAAGTGATGTCACTCTTGATCTAAGAACACCATTTTATGTTTATTTAAGAACATTATTTTATGCAATTTCAGTTTATTGGACATCATGATGTTTTAAATTGTTGTAACTGCAATTATTTTATAAAGACGTTTTTGTGAATTTGAAGGGGAATTGTTGTTTTTTAAAGACGAATATTTTAAAATTTTGATGATTAATTTCATTTGGGATAAGTTTAAAAACAAAGTTGCTTTTGTGACAATATGTTGAAATAGACCATAAAAATTTCATCATATTGTCACAAAAGAAACTTTTATGTTCTGCTTGTTTTTATTAAAATTGGAATAGGAGACCCCACGCCTAGTCCTGTGTGGTGGGATTTTTCTAGCTATTGCGTGTCGTGGTCGGGAATTGAACTTAATTTGAGTGAAATGAAAAGAATTCTTCGACGACATGGAGACATTTCCCAAGCTAATAATTCAACTATTCAACAAATCTCAGTTAAATTGGGGGAAATGGAGCATGCTCTCGTATCCATGATGAATCTTCTTTCCATCCAAAAACGACAAATTGATGAGTTGGAGTTTGACATTCAACACGTTAAGTCCCTGGTTCTTCCCCAACATTTGACTTATGCATCAATAAATCAAGGCACAATTGTCTCCCTTCATGAGGGAAACATGGCCAACGACATCGAGGATTGTGGCACAACTCTAATGGACATTGAAGATGGAACTCTCCAACATGCTAGAGCACTGGAAATTCATAATTGTGAATCCTCCTATCAATGGATGTATTTCAAAATACGTGTTCTCTTAGGCCGGTTTGTAAAAGAGGTAATTAGTTAGTCTGAGTCGAAAATTGATGTGGAAAGAGCTTCCAAATTTTCCTATCTAGCTCTAGAACTATGTACAAGCCTTGTGCCATTTTTGTTATTTTGTCTTCCTATTGATTTCTTCAAGACATCCCTTCATTATAATATATAAAGTTCATTTTTGTTTTAAAAAACAATCAATATATCTCACAGTTCATAGTGTTCATGGTTTCACTTCCAATGTTTCTCTTTTCATTCAACTAAAATTATTCCCCCAAATCATGCAACCCTTTCTCCTTTTCCCAAAGTATCCTTTATGCCTTATTTACCACCATCTTCCTAGCCTCCTCAGGAAGGGTCCTAGGAATGCAAACTATTATAAAATAATATTTTTCTACCTATTCACATTTATTCACCTGACAACTATTTAATTCATTAATTATATTTAAATTAGATAAGTTATGAAATCCAATCCTACTAAATGCAAATCAATCCAAAGGAAATCATATTTCTCATTTATCACAACATAATAAGTTTGAAAAAAATCCCAATAATTCAATGAAGTAACATTATAATCCTTAAATTTTAATTCTACTACAAACATCGCACACCAACCATTAAAATAATATTATAATAGTTAATATATTAAATGATACTAGTGTACGCACATAACATATTTATGCATCGTTGGTGCATAAATAGTTATGCATGTACTAATGATAACAACCTTCACATCTAATGCATAGTTCCTATGTGTTCTCACCCAATCATGTAAGACAATGATTTTTAACAATGGGGTAAAATCATGAAGGTGGGTAACACTTTTGTGAGAATCAGGTCTCCAAAATTCATAGAGACCTTTTTTTGGCTGAACTAATACTTCTTTCGACCAAAAGTCCCATATTTTGGCCGAACCTTTGAACGTCAAATCGAATGGTATCGTGACGATGCCCTCGATTTTCGTGTACAATTTTAGCCGGATGATTTTTTTTTCATCCGGTAACATCTTTTCGGCCGAAAGAACCTTTCGACCGAAAAAAGGTTTATATATTACCCACACATCACACTTGTCATAGTTTTCCCAAATTGTTGGTTAGGTGATGTTGGCCCTTGACCAATTTTTGGAGATCCTTGGCCAAGTTTGACCTATTTTGGGACTTTGACAGGCTGTCGAAGGCAGAGCGCACGTCGAAGTGGAGATCGCGGGATCTTGGCCCCTTTTAGGGCATTTTGGGTTTTGGGCTTATGTAACGGGTATGGGGATGTCGGCCCATGGGTTTACCCATGTCTGGGTCCATTTTGTAATGTATAAATAGATATCTAGGAGATGTAGGAAGAGGCCAATGTGCTAAGTGAAAATGATAGTTGTAAATGCTTTGTGCATACTATGTGAGGCTTGCAAGGCTAAGTGCAAGTGACTGTAAGAGACTACGTAAAGGCTTTGTGTTGTAACCTAATTTGGGGAAGGAGGATCTTGCGGAGTGCACGCAGAGCTCCTGTCCTATGCGAAGTAGGACCTTCTGGCTCTGTGCATGTAGATGATTGACATAAGATAATAAAGGAGAAGAAGAGTTGGTGGACGTAGCCCCAAGCTGGGGGTGAACCACATATATACTGTGTTGTGGTTGCTTTGTGCATTATGGTTGTTTTATGGTTCATATGATTAATGCTTAGTGCAATGATGTATGCTTAGATGAATATGATAGCTTAGTGCCTAATGATGTGAATAAGATGTTATATCTTATCTATGTTGATGTGCTTAGTGATTGAATGTGTTGAATCTTGTTGAATACTGCACTGTGCTATAATTAGGGTTTATCTGCACTGTATACAAAGTCTAATTACTAATGAATGACAACCGCTCAGTGCTCTGTTAAGGTGTTGTAATCACATATCTATGTCCCAGCTAAGGTTGCAGACACTAGAGTCCTGCAACCACCCCTTCCTCTACCTCGGGTGAGACTTCATCTTCTTCACAAGTGTTGTCGAAAGGGCTGGCAGTTAGGGTTTTGTTGGTGCATTGTTGAAGCATTGAAC
Source organism: Picea mariana (assembly GCA_032191745.1). Taxonomy (NCBI): domain Eukaryota; kingdom Viridiplantae; phylum Streptophyta; class Pinopsida; order Pinales; family Pinaceae; genus Picea; species Picea mariana. Next base: position 39,729 of record JASDQU010373721.1, on the reverse strand, counting down.
CCTGGGTCTACCCCTGTGCCAACAAATGGTTCCATTGACGGGACCTGAAACTATGATTATCAGGGACTGAGGAAAAGAAAGAAAGCTTTGTGCATAGATCTGTTGCTTTAAGTGCGCAATATTCTACTTGACTGTGAAGCTCTGTGCTAAGAAAGGAGGCATATCTAAAGAAAAGAGGTAAGATCTGAAATCTTTGTGCTCATATAAAGGTAAGATAAGTGAAAATTTTTGTTTTGAAAGTATGAATCTAGGTATGTTTGATAAATTTTGTCCTAGTCTGAAAAATAGGGCAAAGTTAGAAGAAAGAAGGTTTGATATGAGTAGATATGATAGAAATAATGAAAGATATGTTATTCCCATGCATAGAAAGAATGTTTGAAATAACAAATGGATGCAGGATCCTAGGAAGAATTTTCTGCAGTTTAGCCACCATGATCCTAGTGCACAATACAAGAAAGGTTGGGGATCATTTAAGAGAAAGAGAGGATTAATTCTTTGTTACAGTTGCAAAAGACCGAGACACCTTGCTAAGGAATTCCCTGGTAGAAGACCTAGTTGTCTTTGTTGTAAAGCTATGGACCATGACGTTCTGGATGAATGATTGCTAAGATTGAAAGAATGAATATGAGATAAGAAAACCCCGAGGAATGCCAAGAAACTGAGACCATGGAAGAACCCCAGAAAGAATCACCGACTGTATTACTACAAATAAAAGAAACCCTAAATGACCACAGAGATATCAAATTATCAGAGATATTCAAAGAGAAAGAGTGCATAGAAACAAGAATAGGAGACTTCAACATAGACTATGTTTTGGATGAGGAAACACAAGTGAATATTATGACAGAAAGAACTTGGGAAATTTTAGGAAAGCCTGCTATGATTCCTTCATTGGGAGGAATAGGATTATTTAGAGGAAAGATGATAACCCTATGTGGAAGACTTACCCAGACATCTATGAGTGGTCATGGCACTTCGACAGAAGAAGAATTTGAGGTTGTTAAATTTATTGAGAATAGAGCCCCATTTGCTATGTTACTAGGAAAAACCTGGATTGAGAAAGATCAGACTCAGAGAAAAGAAGAGGAAGCTCTAGAACAAAAAAAGAAAGAACTAAGAGACTTCATGGCTAAGAGAATAACACACTTAATGGAAGAACAAGAAAACCAGTCAAAGCTACTGAGGACCAGAAATATGGATGTCAAAGTGGAAAGAACACAAGAATATTTGAAACACCTATTTGTACAAGAGAGTAGAGCACCTACCCCAGACAAAGAAGAATTATTTCCTTTGAACCTTAGGAAAAACCACCAACAGCGCGAAGTTACTATGCCAAGAGGAGATACAAATCAGAATGGAAAGAGGAATACCGAGAGGCAGATTACATGGAAGAAGGATAGAAAGCTCAGCAAGAAGAAAGCAAAGTTAGAGAAATTACAGGAAGTTCCAGAGAAGACTTCGCAGAAGAAAGGTCTCTAGAATTTGAACTTCTCTGGAATATCAGAGCAGCTCATATTGACACTTCGCCATGGTGGAGCGATATGACCATTGGAGGAATTATAACCATTAGATTGACGTTCCCGAACAGTTAGAACAACAATTATGATCAGAAAGCTCACCATCATATCGTTGGGACTGCACTATAATGGATAGAACTGCATTGATGAAGGCCTCTTGTTCGTTGAAGGGATCCGTTACATCGTTGTCTACTTATTCCGTCAACTGTTGCACCTAGAACACTTTCAAGAATTGTATCCGAGCCAAAAACATAACTCATTATTACCACGTTGTGTTCTATTGCATTGAGCATGTGTTCATTGACCTTAGTTTTACGATCTCGAGTGTGCATGTTGGACGAACTCAGCACTGTAGAAAATTTTGTCGAAGAAGTTCGAATCAAACTTATGGCTGAGAAGGTGATGTCTGTCGAAATTCAAGCTTCATCGATGAGAGGAGTGCAAGCATCCCCATTGACTGCGCACGGATCCAGACCATCCTGAGCTGCGACCAAGAAAAGAACCAAGCATCGAGATGACTTTGCGAATGATAAGTTAATCTCATCCATTCTGCCCAACTACATCTTGCCTCTATATGGCGTGATGAATCATGACAGTGTCTCTAGGGACTTTGAATACACCTTGGTTATTGTGTACCTCCGGAAGGGGATACACACAGGCAAGCCTTAGTCAGATAATATCATGACACTAAAGATCAATGACTTTAACCTAGGGGATTGCAAGAACTTTAGCATGCTCGCCCTTCACAGGTATTTTACTAGGACGAAGGGGAAGAAGTCGAGGATAATCCTCCAATCATGGACTATGTACCTCATGCAGTCCACTATTCTGAACATGATGAAAATAACCCATTTTGGAAGGAACCAAGAGGTTAACGCATGCGTTAATATCCTACTATCGAGCTTCCATGCTAGCTACCTGTGGCTAGATAGACGCATCACCGTCGACTCGGTGTTGATCCATCGGATCACCTGATTGAGAATGTAGGGACCAGAACCACAAGACTTTTACCCAGGGAAGGCTACAGACCGTGCCCTGATGCAGAAGATTAAAGATACATACGACGATGTGGAGAAGGGGAAGCGAGGCTACAAGATAGCCTCCATCCAGAATGGCATAGTGCACCTTTCTTTCTAGTTGATTGTTGGTAAGCTATTCCAGAAGAACAGACCCACGCAGGTCATAGGGTTTGTTGTTGACCTTGTGGGGAAATGTGTGGAGGGGATACAGATGAATTGAGAAAATTACTTAGTGAACCAGTTAGACCAAGACTATCGTGAAGCTCAGGATCAGAGCTATGAGTTCCATTTTAGTTGGCTACTGATCCTCATTGCATTCATATCTTGGGAGATGCCGAAAGGTGCAACCTTCCCTAAAATAGAGCCATCTGAACCATTAGTCGTGAAGTTCACTTCACTCTAGTATTTGAGCTATATAGGAAAAAATGGTAGTCAAACGTGGCGTTACGCACCTACTACCTGTAGTTAAAGAGGGATATTGAGGTTGTCCCTCGTAGAATGTTGAACACCCTGCACAGGTTTAGGCCATTTGTGAAGTTCCACGCAAACAAACATTTTATCTACATCACTGCGTGCAGAGACGAACAAAAATAAGTACTACAAAGTTATTACAAACTCACAGAGGAGGAAATAGAAGAAATAATTAAGGAATGGCCTGCAGAGATCCTTATCCCTATTGACCCCGCATAACTGTCTGATCTCGAACTAATCGGAAGCTCGGTGGTCACTCATGAAGGGCATGATACACTTGGAACTAGCAGAAGGAAGAAGACAAAATAGGTCCAACAACTGAGCAGTGCATCAGAAGAAACTGGTTCAAAATCACTTGGAGGAGGAGGTGATGATGAAGTAGATAAAGAAGAGAATAATGGAAAATAATATTAGCAGAAGCAAGGCGAAGTAACACCGCCACATAATCCCCCTGATGACGCAGAGCCATCTAACAAAAGAAAGGTTTCTCTCACGAAACCCACGTCGCGGAAGAATTCAAAAGCTATTAAGACTAAGCTGCAGACTGTGCTCATGCTCGATG
>JASDQU010373721.1:21939-35917 GCA_032191745.1 Picea mariana | reverse complement strand
AGGAAGAAACAGAATAGGCCACAGTGGCCCTGAAGCAAGCACAAGAGGAAGTGATAGAACAACGTCGAGTTGTGCAGTAGGAGAAGGACAACCTCCAAGAAAATTTTGAAGAAGAGAAAGCACAGATCCAGCATTAGAAAGAATAGGTGCTCACAAAGTAGGTTGGAGTAAAAGAAGCAGTTAGTAGAGTAATTCTCTCTTTGATGGGCTTAGAGAAAAAAGAGGAAGAACTAATAAAGAATCAAGTAGCGCAGCTAGCTAAAGCCATCCAACAGCTTCAACAGAGAATAGCAGATCTAGAGCTACAAACAGTACCAACTACTCCACAGGACATGCGAGACCAAAGAGAAGCCATTTTCTGGAGCACAGTTGAGAGGATCAGAGCATTAGCTTTTGAATGTAAACAACTTAGCAGTAGAAGTGCGCAGACTTATGAGCGACTTATTGAAGACCCTGAACTGAAGACACTGGAGTCATAGCTCCAGGAATCAAAGAAGAAAGCGACAACAATACAGGTGCAGTTGAAGCTCCTGTCAGCAGTTGAAATAATGAAAAGATCCTAGGAACAATGCACTTCTTAGCAGCAGGTCCACACCAGATAGAGCAAAGTCATGGAAGTGACCCAGAGGCTCCAACCAATCTAGGATGAAGCTTGCCAACTAATTGAGGAGATTGAAGGCCAAGGAGCATAGTTGGAACAAGTAGTCACTTTAGTAGAACATCACTTAGAGGGACCTGTGAACGAGGTGGTTATTCAAGAGTTCTCCAAGTAGGAGGCCTTGGCGAAGCAGCTCGAGCCAGGTTCGAGGCTTTTGAGATAGGGCTACCCAGATCAAAGTGACGCAGGACGAGTCACAAGTGATTTTTGGGGGCCTGTTGGCCCTTGACCAATTTTTGGAGATCCTTGGTCAAGTTTGACCTATTTTGGGACTTTGACAGGCTGTCGAAGGTGGAGCACAAGTCGAAGTGAAGATCGTGAGATCTCAGCTCCTTTTAGGGCGTTTTGGGTTTTGGGCTTATGTAATAGGTATGGGGATGTCGTCCCATGGGTTTACCCATGTTTGGGCCCATTTTGTAATGTGTAAATAGATATCTAGGTGATGTAGGAAAAGGCCAATGTGCTAAGTGAAAATGATAGTTGTAAATGCTTTGTGCATACTGTGTGAGGCTTGCAAGGCTAAGTGCAAGTGACTGTAAGAGACTACGTAAATGCTTTGTGCTGTAACCTAGTCCGGGGAAGGAGAATTTGGTGGAGTACGTGCAGATATCCTGTCCTATGCGGAGTAGGACCTTATGGCTCTGTGCATGTAGATGATTGATAGAAGATAATAAAGGAGAAGAAGAGTTGGTGGACGTAGCCCCAGGTTGGGGGTGAACCAAGTATATCCTGTGTGGTGGTTTCTTTTTGCATTATGGTTATTTTATGGTTCATATGATTAATGCTTAGTGAAATGATGTATGCTTAGATGAATATGATATGTTAGTGCCTAATGATGTGAATAAGATGCTAGATCTGATCTATGTTGATGTGCTTAGTTCTTGAATGTGTTGAATCTTGTTGAATACTGCATTGCGCTGTAATTAGGGTTTATCTGCATTGTAGACAAAGGCTAAGTAATAATGAGTGACAACCGCTAAGTGCATTGTTAAGGTGTTGTAATCATAGATCTGTGTCCTAGCTAAGGTTGCAGACATTGGAGTCCTGCAACCACCCCTGCTTCTACCTCGGGTGAGACTTCATCTGCTTCACAGGTGTTGCTGAAAGGGCTGGTAGTTAGGGTTTTGTTGGTGCATTGTTGAAGTGTTGAACCCCGGGTCTGCCCCTGTGCCAACAGGTGATACCGTTTGGTGTTGATGATAGCGTTAGGTGATAGTGTTTGGTGTTGGTGATAGCGTTAGGTGATAGTGTTTGACGTTGGCAATAATGTTGCACATCGTTACTGCGGACAGGCAGGTGGACGTTGGTTTTGCAGGCGTGCATATGTTGGTGCTGCGTGAGGGCGGATGTTGGTTCTGGGGGCGTTCGGTCCAGGTACATTTAGATTAGTAAATTTAAATTGATAGTCTAAAATTGTTAGTTAAAATTTAGATTTTCAATTTATGTTTAGATTGTTGACAGGGTCGTATTCAACCCTGTCCATGTACAGGGACATGCCCGAATTCAAGCTTGTACCTATACATGGATATGAACGAATATGGCCCTATCCATGTACAAGGACATGCCTGAATTCGGGCTTGTCCTTGTACATGGACAGGGCCGAATATGGACAGGGCCATAGATATTGAAATATTTGTAAGATTGTTGTTAACACCTCTATTTAGAACCTTAGGCTCCCCATGGTTAATAATCTTGGGTCCCATCTATGGTTTGATGGGAATGATAGTAATGGTGATTTTACTTTTATGATGATTTTATTTTACTTTTATAGAATTGATGATTATATTTAATGAGCGTTAAATGATTTAAACACTGCACGAAAGACTTTTGTATTCAATTTTCAATTAAGAATTTCAAAAGACAATGGTACTTGTTCTATTGAAAACCTTAGATAAGGTTGATGAATATTTAGGGTAAGGTATGTCACAATGAATTAATTGCTTACTCGGGATAATAAAATTTTAAAATTTTAGAGTCATCGATTAGTGCAGATAAAGGTGATCTATCATAATTAATTAAGCGTATTTTGTTTTAAACAGTTGTGATACTACATGTTACATTATGAATCTCAATAAAGGTGTGTCTATTGAAGGTTTACGTACTAGTGTTAGTTAAGAATGTGAGACATATGGACATGGCCAAATATGGACAAGGACAAACATGGACAGGGCCATATTCAACCATGTCCATGTACAGGGACAGGCTCGAATTCGAGCCTGTCCCTATACACGGATAGGCCTGAATTCGGGCCTGTCGCTGTACACGGACAAGCCCGAATTCGGGCCTGTCGTTGTACACGGACAAGCCCGAATTCGAGCCTGTCCCTGTACACGGACATGGTCGAGTATGTTAAGCATTGCATGCTTTTTGTATCTGTTGCACATTTCTTAGATAATAAATTTAAATTTTATGATTTAATTAGTTATTTTTAGTATTAAATTGTTAGTCTCAATACAGATCCATAATCTTTTATAGTATTCATGATCCTTACATTGCATTGTATTAACTATTCATATTACATAAAATATGTATTAAGATTTGATATGAAAGAGTGATTACGTTTATTTCTATGATGAGACTCTATTCCAGCTTGGTTACTAGTACTGAAAGTGTAAACCTTAGTATAAGTGATGTACATTGATTACAATCTTAGTTATGATTATACTATCCATTTTCAGCTAGTGTGACCTATGAGCTTATGCTTACTCTTTGTGATATGACTGCATATAAGCCATAATGAACATTGTATTATTAGGATATAAAGCTAATAATGTAATCTACTAATATATCGTAATGATTGGTATGTACGTATTCACATATTCAATGATCATAGTAAGTCATTAGATATGTATGACAAGGTAACAACCATTGTTCACACATAGATATGGAACCTATGTAAGTTGAGTAACTACCATGGATAAGCTCTGAACACAACCTATATGAAACAAAAAGGGAATATAAGGGTACAAGATAATTAACCTAATTAATATAAGCTATTGCTATTAACTATGTACTGATATTGAGTGAATGATTACCATTAGTTCTATCCCAGTCATACGAGTTGAACGCATAAGTAATAGTGATACTACACTATATATCAGTAATGAAATGTTATCTAGTACTACCTTAGTGATTCCAAATTCCTTAACCCATTCCATATAAGGGTAATCATACCAATTTGCTTACTATGTGCTTACTACTATACCTCATACTCCAATACCAGCTTATGGAAAGAAATACTGTAATAATTATACTATATTTGATTAATAATACGTAATATTTGTAATTATGCTAGCTTCACTAAACAATGATTAGGTCTCATAAGTAGATCCATAATAGCTAAGTATACCCTATCTTCTTTGAACATCATGGTTTGATTCATAAGATGTGTTATGGATATAGAGTATATTACAAGGAGTGTATTGCTTGTACTATAATTACCTTGGATTACATTGAGCTTATGTAAAAATGGTATACATATTATGTAAAGAGATATGTGTTATAAACAGGTCCATAGGGTTACAATTAACCTTTTTATACATAGTTAATGTATGTGTTCTAGCTTATTATGAAAACACTTATTTGATAATCAACTTCATAGTGATTACAACTTACATATCACAGATTTTAGATTTTAGATTAAATATTTTATATTTTATATTTTAGTATTAAATTGTTAGTTAGATTTTAGATTTTAGATTTTATAGTCTTAGAGTGTTGACAGGGCCGTATTCGAACCTGTCCATGTATAGGGACAGGCCCAAATTTGGGCCTGTCCCTGTACATGGACATGGAAATTCGGGCATGTCCCTATACATGGATAGGGCCAAATATAGTCATGTCCATGTACAGGGACATGACAGAATATGTTAAGCATTGCATGCTTGATGTATATGTCTGTGCATTGCTTAGATAATAAATTTAAATTTTATGATTTAAATAGTTAGCCTTAGTATTAAATTGTTAGTTAGATTTTATATTTTATATTTTATAGTGTTAGAGTGTTGACAGGTCCATATTCAAGACTGTCCCTATACATGGATTCGGCCAAATATGGCCCTGTCCATGTATAGGGACCGGCCTGAATTCGACCCTGTCCATGTACAGGGACGAGCTCTAATTTGAGTCTATCCCTGTACATGGATTGGACCATATTTGGCCCTGTCCATGTACAGGGACAAGCTCGAATTCGGTTCTGTCCCTGTACATGGACATGGCCAAATATGGCCTTGTCCATGTACAAGGACCGACCCAAATTCGGGCATGTCCCTATACATGAACAAGGTCGAATATGGTCCTGTCCATGTATAGAGACATGCTTGAATTCATTCCTATCCTTGTACATGGACATGGCCGAATATGGCCCTGCCCATGGACATAGACATGCCCGAATGATACCCTACATTACCAAAATTATACCTCGAAAGAGTAAATATTGTTACGTCACAGTAAGAGTGTAATCAGTTTATATTTTAATCAGTTATATCTCAAATAGAGTTTTGGTTTTGGCAWTWATTTTATATATGTTTATGCACCAACARAGTATACTATTATGTTTTATTAAATTCGGTTTATATTTTAATCAGTTTAATCTAAAATAGAGTTTTGGTTTTGGCATTAATTATATATATGTTTAAAGCGCAAAGTTTATTGTTATTTTTTATAAAATTCATTTTATATGTTAATCAGTTTATATGAATGAAATCCTGGCCCATATATTTTTAGGAGGCAACATCCATGTACTGTAAACAATAATACTGTTCCATTTTAATATGTTACTTTATCTTCAAAATAAATTCATTTGAATAAAAAATATATAAATGTAATCCTTGCCTATATATTTGGGAGGCTACATCCATGTACAAACCAAACTTGAGTTTTCACAATATGAACAATATAGGATGGAGACAATACCTGATCCAAGTGGATATTGGTGGCCACCCACCTATTCCAACTGGCTCCTCATGTCCGTTTTTGTTCAACACATCTTTCTGTACTGCTTTATAATTGTGATTTCTACACTTTGGGGGTTGTCTAAAGCCTCACACATTCTCCAGGTGGATACAGGTGGCCTCTCGCCTAATCCAACTAGATTATTTCATAAGTTTTCATGTCAACACATCTTGTTGTACTTTCAGGGTTGTTTTGGGGCCCTAAACATTGTTTTTTTTTCTCCCCACCATCAGACTATAGAAAAAGTTAGTGTATGATGGAAAAATGTGTAGTTCTATGAAATACCTTTCCAACAGGCTATCACATGCCTAAAACAGAGGTCGTATGCAAAAGTTACAGCCCTAGGAAGTTGAGGTACCAAATTACACCAACTTACCCATACTAAGGGCCCACATGACTTTTTGTGTTTCAGCTTCTAGGGTTAGGGTTTTGGATGTCTAGGGTTTTGGAATTCACGAGTAATATGAAAAGGGCACATGGAGCCTCATTGTAATCCATTATGCTCATACGAATGCACGTAGTAGCCACATCTCTTCTCAAAGATAGCTACCACCATTCGAGCAAGGTTCAATTATGTAGTTTTACAGTTTCATCTTGTTTCATTATTTAATAGAATATATTGTTCACTGGATATTTGTGTTATTTTGCATATCTCTGTGTTTATTGTATTCAGTTTGTTAATCAGTTCGTTCTGCTCCTAAATCCAAATCAGTGGTATTAGAGTGGTCTGCTCTTCATTTATTTTTCTTCGTGCATGTCCCCGACAAGGTCTGGGTATAAGAAGTTGGGACTCAAAACAATCGATCCATTACTAGATAGGCCACATTGAGCCTGACAACAACCCATGGGAGATGAAAAGAAAGATGATGGATCAGGAGATCCTATTAAAATGTTGCTCGAGGAATCCCTCACGCAACAAAGGAATGAAATTATGGACAACTTCGTGCAGATCCTTCGACGGTTGCCCATGGGAGAAGCATCTTCATCAAGCGGCCATGCAACCCCCTTCAAGGTATAGGTAAATTTTGATATTTCGTTATTTGAAGGACTGATAGATGCAAATGTTGTAGATAAATGGTTAAATCTACTCGAGGGATATTTTTCGATCCACAATTTTTATGATAGGGAAAAGATCACTTTTTCACTCCTCAAGGTCGTTCCCCATGTTAAGTACTAGTGGGATACTTACTCTAAGAAAAGGGTCGTGGAGGAATATGCAATTTTTGTAGTGGCCCCTACATGGGATTCTTTTTGGGATGCCATTAAAGAGAAATACTACCCTATTGGTAGCTACGAGGACTAGTACACCAGATAGACCACCCTACGTCAAGAAAGGGACCAGACAGTACCAAACTTCACCAACAATTTCCATACCCTACCCACCAAATTGGGTATCAAAGATTCTGAGCGTCATCTAGTGCTCAAATACCATGATTGTTTGGATAGATACATCCAAACAGAATTGAAATTCTTGGACATTGCCTCATTGGGCACGACTTATAGATACGATGTCAATATCGAGCAGAAATTTAAGTAGAAACAACGAGAGTTTAGATATGCAAACCCCTCACAGCCGAAGCAGGGCAAAGGAAACCCCAACCCACACAGCAAGGGACCAAGTTGCAATGGTCTCCCTTAGTACAATCCTTCCAAGCCACAACACAAGAAGGGAAATGAGAAGACAAAGAAGGACACGAGAAAATGGTGTGAGTACCATCAAAGTCCTTGGCACAACACTGATGAATGTCGCTCCAAGAAGTCCCTCATGGTCGAGCTGAAGGATTCCGAGTCAAAGGCTGATTCTGATTTCGAGTCAGAGGTTGATTCTTATTCTGAGTCAGAGGCCAATTCTGATTCTGAGTCAAGGGAAGCGGATTATCAATGCTAAACCTAGTGCCACGGTCCCTACCACCAAAGTCCAACCAAGTGAACCAGAAGAACCAAAGGAAGGGGAATGCCTCTTTCACTCAAAAATGTGGGTCAAGGGGGATTCGATTCATTTCATTGTTGATAGAAATAGTCAGAAGAACCTGATACCAGCAGAGGTCATCAAGCGGTTGGACCTTCCAATGATGCCGCACCCACAACCCTATACCATCGACTGGCTCCGTCAAGGAAGAAATCTTCATGTCAGCCAACAATGTCGTCTACCCTATGGCATCAAGCCTTTCAAAGATGAGGTACTGTGCGATATTTCTCCCCTTGAAGTTTGTGATGTTCTTTTAGGAAAACCATATTTGTGGAAGCGTCATGTTGTGTATGAGTCTAGACTCCACAATTTTATTATTACCTTGGGTAGACAATTGTATAGGATCCCAAAGGTGACACTGCCTATCGTTATTTATTTAATCTCTTCTAAGCAATGCAGTAAGGTCATTTCACAAACCGAGAAGTTTGTCTTGTTTTTGATCCATTCTCATAGTAAGTAGAAGGTCATTGCCACATCTATGGCCTCTACACAATGCCTCTCTTTGCAACAACAACAAGTGGACGGGATCATGGAAGAATACAAAGACATCTTCGCCTCACCTACAGGGGTATCGACACACTGCCAAGTCAATCATCCAATTGATCTAACCCCCGATGCACCTCTACCTAATGGGATAGTCTATCGACACTCGCTGATGGAGAATGAAAAAATCAAGCATCAGATCCAAGATCTTCTTCAGAAAGGGAACATCATACCCAACTCTTCCCTTTACGGAAGCCCGATTGTACTGGTGCAAAAGAAGGTTGGGACTTGACGACTTTGCATTTTATTACAGAGACTTAAACAAAATCACAATCAAGAACCGCTACCCCATTCCCAGGATTGATGACCTTCTTGACCAACTCAAGGGGGTAAATTTCTTCAGCAATATTGACTTAAAGTCTGGCTACCATCAGGTTCCCATCAAACCAACTGATGTTTGGAAGACAACCTTCAAGTCTAAATAAGGTCTCTACGAATGGCTAGTCATGCCCTTTGGCTTAACAAATGCACCAGCCACCTTCATGAGGTTCATGGATGATGTATTGAGACCTTTCACCAACTCCTTTTTGGTAGCATATTTGGATGGCATCCTCATCTTCAACAGAACATGGGAAGAGCACATGTGGCATATTCAGTAGGTTTTGAGCACTTTGCGGCAACACAAGATTTATGCCAACTTGGAAAATTGTTGTTTTGGCATAACAGGGTCCAATACCTAGGATACATTGTTGATGAGCATGGGGTACATGTTGATCCAGCTAATATACAATTCATTTGTGACTGGCTGGCCTGAACCACACTGACTAAGCTTCAGAGCTTCTTGGGACTAGCCAATTTATACCGACGGTTCGTGTTGGGATTCTCCCATATTGCATGAGCCCTCATCCAGGTGACCAAGGGCGGTGGTAGGGCCAAGTGCATGTGGGGGAAGGAGCAACAACGGGCATTTGATGATCTAAAATATCGCTTGTGCTCAGCTCCCGTACTCTCTTTTCCCGATCTGCAACAACCATTTGAGATTGAGACTGTTGCATCTGACTATGTTATGGGTGCAGTTCTCACTTAGCACGAGCATCCTGTGGCATACCATAGTGAGCCAATCTCTGATGTTATCTGGAAATACCCCACCTATGACAAGGAAATGTATTCCATTGTACAATCCTGTCGTCAATGGAAACATTACATTCTAGGGAAAGAGATGATCATACACACTGATCACAAGCCTCTGCAGTTCATACAAACATAGGGGAAATTGCATAATGACCACCATCAAAAGTGATCCACCTACATGCAACAATTCCATATCAACATCAATTATAAGACAAGTATCTCCAATCGTGTCGCTAACTGTCTCAGTCGACCTCCTGTGGCTACACTCACCACAGTGCTCTAGTCCTATGGACATGAAGCATTGGAGTGGCCCCAACTTTATCAGCAAGATCCAGACTTCTCCACCACATATCATCTCTTGGGTACAGGTGTCACTATCACTGATTTTCACATTCAGGATAGACTCTTATTCAACCTGGGCCATCTCTGTGTTCCTACAAGAGAGCGTGCAAAACTGATTTGGGAATCCCACTACAATCGGGTGGCAGGACATTTTGGCGTAGAGAAAACTGTGGCCATTCTTCAAAAACATTTTTATTGGCCAAAACTTTGACAGGACGTCAGCAAGTATATTTGATCTTGCACTGCCTGTGCCATTGCCAAGCCAACCATCAAGAAGCAAGGATTATACACCCCTCTTTATATTCCTGAGAAGCCGTGGGAATCCATCTCAATGGATTACATGTCTATTTTGTTGTCCACCAAGCATGGAAATGAATGTGTGTTTGTGGTTGTTGATCGATTTTCGAAGATGGCCATCCTCACAGCCTGTAAGAAGAATGTCACAACAGCCGAGACTGCTAATATCTTGTTTGAATGATTTTGGGTCCACTTTGGGATACTGCAGACCATCATCTTCGACCGAGAAAATAGGTTCCTCAACACTTTTTAGTCGAGTCTTTGGTCTCTTTCGAACACCAAGCTCACAAGATCCACCGCTTTCCACCCCTAAACTGATGGCCAAACTGAGTTCATCAATCAGATGATTGTGCACAATCCTGCACATGTCAAAATTCTAAGCATCCTCATACATGGGATGAGAGTCTCCCATATGTCCAACATAGCTACAATAGGGCTCTCCATAGTTCCATCGACCATATCCCATTTCAGGTGGGTCTGGGATTCCAACCCTTGGGACCCATTGATGTTGCACTTCCTCTTGCCACCGCACAAACAAAATCTTCCCCTAATCAGTCTGTGATTGAAAAATCCACCAAATTCATTGAGCGGATTCAGCACATCTACCAACAGGTCCAGGAGATTTTGAATAAATTCAATGCGAAGTACAAGCAGTGCCATGATCAACATAGGGTACCACACCAGTTTTAGGTTGGCGACAAATTTTGGTTACATTTGCAGAAGGAGTGTCTCACCGGGCCCCATAGGAAGCTTCGTCCACTCTCTTATGGGCCTTACACTATCACCAAGGTTATGGGTAGCAATGATTTTGAGCTCAACACTCCACCCTTCCTTGGTCTGCATCCAGTATTCAATGTGGACCTCCTTAGGCCATATTTTCCACCATTATTGGACACCTCTGAGATCGTCGAACAACTGACACCAACAGAGCTCAAACCTGACTGCATGGAACAAGCCTCCACTGATCAGATCATGGACACACAGGTCAAGGGCACTCGCCAGCAGTGGATCCAAATTTATTGGGTTGTTAATGCAGGGAAACTTCTACACCAAGGCAAGTGGCTCAACCAGGGCCAAATCCAACAGAAGTTTCCTCACCTGATGGGGGAAATCAATGCAATGGATATCATTTCTTCCTAATGGGGGAGGATTGATCCAGGTGGATATTGGTGGCCACCCACCTATTCCAATCGGCTCCTCATGTCTGTTTTTGTTCAACACATATTTTTGTACTGCTTTATAATTGTGAGTTCTACACTTTTGGGGTTGTCTGAAGCCTCCCACATTCACCAGGTGGATACGAGTGGCCTCTCACCTAATCCAATTGGTGTAGTTCGTATGTTTTCATGTCAGCACATCTTGTTGTACTTTCAGGGCTGTTTCGGGGCCCTAAACATTGTTTTTTTGGCTCGCCACAATCAGACTGTAGATAGAGTCAGAGTCTAATGGTGGAATGTGTAGTTCTCTAAAATACCTTTCCAACAGGCTATCACGTGCCTAAAATGGAGGTCATATGCAAAATTTACGACCCTAGGAAGTTGAGGTACCAAATTACACCAACTTACCCATAGGGCCCACATGAATTTTGGCATTTCACCTTCTAGGGTTAGGTTTTTGGATGTCTAGGTTTTTGGAATTCATGAGTAATATTAAAAGGGCATATGGAGCCTCATTGTAATCCATTCTTCTCATATGGATGTGCATAGCAGCCACATCTCTTCTCAGAGATAGATACCACCATTCGAGCAAGGTTCAGTTCTGCAGTTTTACAGTTTCATCCTATTTCATTATTTAATAGAAGATATTGTTCACTGGATATTTGTGTTATTCTTCCTATCTATATGTTTATTGTATTCATTATGTTAATCAGTTTGTTCCACTCCTAAATCCATATCAATACCTCCTATAAATTAATAATTTATGAACACAATAGGATGCAGACACAATAGAGTAAAAACACAGACACAACAACACCAAGACCATATCAGACACATACAAGTATAGGTATCATATGCTTATCTGATGGGATGACAGGGTCAAATTCAACCCTATCCATGTACAAGGACAGGCTCGAATTCGGGCATGTCCCTGTATATGGATAGGGCCGAATATGGCCATGTCCATGTATAGGGACATGCTTGAATTTGGGCCTGTCCTTGTACATGGACATGGTCGAATATGGCCATGTCCATGTACAGAGATGTGCCCAAATTTGGGCATGTCCATATACATGGACATGGCCATATTAAGGTTGACATTGGCGTTGAGGGTAGGCGGACATTGGTTTTATGGGCGTTTAGTTTAGAATAATTTTAATTTTTATGATTTAAATAGATAATGTTAATATTAAATGTTAGTGTTATTCATGCAAATGAAAAACAAATACAAACAAGTAGCCAACCAACCAACCAACGACACCAACAACACCTAGACCATATCAGACACAGAAAAGTAGAGGTATCATCTACTTATCGGATGGGATGATAGAGCCGAATATGGCCATGTCCATGTACAAGGATAGGCTCAAATTTGGGCATGTCCTTGTACATGGATAGGGTCGTATTCGGCCTTGTCCATGTACAGAGACAAGCTTGAATTCGGGCTTGTCCCTGTACATGGACAGGGCCGTGTTTGGCCCTGCAGGTGGGTGGTCCAAGTAATTTTTGGTTTAAAATTGTTATACTGTTATTTTTACTAGTTTAGAAGGTGGACATGGCCGTATTCGGCCCTATCCATATACAGGGACATGCTCGAATTGCTCTAAGATGCATGATATTCACATGATTAAAATTGAGAAAGAATCTCAAGGGCCCTAATAAAATTCAAAATAAGATTTAGAGGGTGCATTTCCCAACAACTGCTCAAAAGATATAAAATAGTTATAGCTTAGTTTGTGTTTGGGCAGTTTATCTCCCTCCCATGTAACACCAGTTTATGGATCCTTCATATAAATATAGTTGGATGCAATTAATGCCTACTAAGTCAACTTAGGGATTATGGTTTACCAAATTGTGTTTTTTCTATGAAATGAATAGTTGTTATAGCACCACATAAGAATGATTACAAAAACATAGATAATTTAAAACAATAAGGACAATCGTATTGCTAATTAAAGGGAATCTATATCACTCATGAAATGACATGCATAACCATAATAAACATTTACATTAAAGAACAATAGATTTATAAACTAAATAACATTCATACTAGACTTTAATAGCAGTTGTATAACACATTAATAAAAACTATAGTATACATTAATAACATATGTACTTTGCCTATATAGCAAGCTATAATATTCACTGAAAATGGTAGTTCAATTATTGCAGAAAACCAACCTTCATCAATGCTAGCATCTGCCCTGCATTGTTTTTCTAGCTAAACCTTGAAAACTAGGCATTTAGACTATTATAAAATTTAAATAGATCTTATGGGTGCCATTATTCCCATCATATTCACACTTTTCTCACTTTCCTCTATAATTACAGTACCTAAATGCAGTAAATTCCTATGATAAAAGCAACCAATATTCACTAATAAATGCATCAAGTTCCCCATTATAAATGCAATACCTAAATGCAGTAAATTCCTATGATAAAAAAAAACCAATATTCACTAATAAATGCATCAAATGCCCCATTATAAATGCAGTGGAATTTCCATTACAAATCTACCACCTTTCTCTCTCTCATTAGTTAAGGTTCCTCTCTCATAGATGCAGAAGTTCCATTCCTAAATATTGTCATTTCATATTTCACAAATCTGCACAAGTAGATTCACCTAATAAATGTAGGCAAACAAACCCCAATCATGGTTGGAAAGATGGATCCCCTCTGCTCAAACTGTGCTTTTTCGGTCTCAGGGTGTTCCTTAGAGGGTGTATGCTTCCAACAAAATGACCCTATCCATGTACAAGGATGGGCCTGAATTTGTGTCTCTCCCTGTACATGGACAAGGCGGTATTCAACCCTATCAACCTCTTCCTAAGGTTGAGTTCAAATACGACCCTGTCCATGTACAAACAGTCTCGGTTCAATTGAATACGTATACATTCAGTTTGGAAATCCGAAGGTTAGTTATGAATTATAATGGACTCTTTGATGCAGAAAAATTATATTTTAGATTGTATTTGTGCATTTAAATTT
>JASDQU010373720.1:48165-59366 GCA_032191745.1 Picea mariana | reverse complement strand
ATTTACAGACTGGGGGAAACAGGGTGTTACAATTCCCTCCCCCTTAAAGGAACATCATCCTCGATGTTCTATCTATCAACATGATATGTATGTACAAGAGTAAACAAAATCGGATATGCCTGTCTCATGGCATCCTCCATCTCCCACGTAGCCTCATTTGGGCAAAAGTGTTTCCACTGCACCTTGACCTGTGCAATCGTTCGGTTCCCGAGTGAGGTTTCCTTCCTCTCTAATATGCATTGGGGTTCTGGCAGGAATTCTCTCTCCGGATCCACCTGGATCATAGACTAGTCAATTATATGAATAATATCATGTACATATTTCTAAAGTAATGAAACATGAAAAACATTATGTGCCTTTACTGTGGAAGGAAGTGCTAGCCTATAGGCTACAGGTCCCACTCTATATCGAGGTGCCAAGTTGGCACAGACTCCCATCCTCAGGGAACTCTTTCTGGGTCTAACTCTGAGATAGATATGGTCTCCTATCTTGAACTCTCTAGGAGCCATTTTTCTGTCGGCATAACTTTTCTGTCTATCTTGAGCAATTTTCAGATTTTTCTTTATCTGAATCACTTGTTGTTCCATTTCTTCCAGTATGTCGGGCCCGATTGTAATTTGGTCCACTGGATTACTCTAGTTGATTGAAATCTTGCATTATCTTCCATAGAGAACTTCAAAAGGGCTCATCTTCAAGGATTTCTGATAACCGTTGTTGTAGGCAAACTCTACCAATG
Source organism: Picea mariana (assembly GCA_032191745.1). Lineage (NCBI taxonomy): Eukaryota > Viridiplantae > Streptophyta > Pinopsida > Pinales > Pinaceae > Picea > Picea mariana. Next base: position 58,630 of record JASDQU010373720.1, on the reverse strand, counting down.
GTAGGTAGTCTTCCCACTTCTTAGGCTGATGCATTACATGCATCCTTAACATGTATTCTACTATTTGGTTCACTCTTTCTATTTGTCCATTAGTCTGAGGGTGATAGGCAGTGCTAAACACCAATTTAGTCTCAAAACCAACCATTAGGGATTTCCAAAATATTGAAGTAAATTTGGTATCTCAGTTAGATACAATTTCCTTCGGCATGCCATGCAGTCTAAATATCTCCTTTATGAATATGTTGGCAATATCTACGGTCTTGCAAGTTGATTTGACAGGAACAAAATGAGAAGACTTACTCAGTTTGTCCACCATGACCTTGATGGCATCATTTTGCTTGGTCGACTTTGGTTATCCGGTGATGAAATCGATGGAGATGGTTTCCCATTTCCATTCTGTGATCGGTAGGGGCTGTAACAATCCTTCTGGATGTCGGTATTCTACCTTAACTTGCTGGCATTCTAAGCACTTGGCTAAATAGTTAGCTATGTCTTTCTTCAGTCTAGGCCAATAGAATTGTTTCCTAGTGGCCGTGATCATTTTTTGATATCCTGGGTGACTGGTATATGGTCTCTTATGTAGTTCATCCATTATGAACCTCTTCAAGTCGTCACAGTTTGGAACATACAATCTATTTTTGTAAGTCAACAAGCCTTCTTCGAGCATCTGGTAGGCTTCATATTTTATCCCTGTAGGCTCTTGCCTTAGGTATGAGGTCACGGTCTTGAAGAATGCATTTGTTTCTTGTGCATTCCTGACTCTTTCCTTGACATCCGTTTCACAGGTTCTTACCGCTGCCAGATGAATCATTTTCATACTTCTGCTAAGGGCATTGACCACCCTATTTTCCTTTCCTTTGATGTGTTTGATTTTGAAATCAAACTCACTAAGGAGATCCATCCACCTAGCTTCCCTGACATTGAGTTTTGGTTGATCAAACTCAATCCACAATGGTCTGTCATAAGCACAAATCTCCTACCCAGGAGATAGTGCCTCCACATTTTTAAAGCATGTACTATGGAAGCCAACTCTAGGTCATGGGTCACATAATTGATCTCATGCTCATTTAATTTCCTGGATGCGTAGCAAATTACACGTCCGTCTTACATAAGAAATCCTCCTAGTCCTTCCTTGCAGGCATCTGTACACACGAGGAAATCATTATCTGGGTCTGTAATATTTAGCATGGGTGCATGGGTCATAAGGTATTTCAGTTCCTGAAATATTTCTTCACATTTTGATGTACAAATGAATTTAATCCCCTTTTTCTGAAAGGCAGTGATTGGACAAACAATCTTAGAAAACCCTTTTATGAACCTTCTATAATATCTTGCTAAGCCCATGAAGGATCTGATATCAGATACATCCTTTGGGGTAGGCCACTCCATAATAGATCTGATCTTGTCAGGGTCTAATGCCACCCTTCCTTAGATATGACATGGCCTAAGTAATGGACTTGCTTCTGAAAGAAATCACACTTGCTAAACTTAGCGTAGAGCTGATGCTCTCTTAGTACTTGAAGTACGAGTCTAAGATGTCCTCTGTGCTCCTCCCTGTTCTTGGATAAGATTAGGATATCATCAATGAAAACCAATACAAATTTGTCCAAGAATTTTCTGAGTACATTATTCATCAAGCACATAAAAGTGGCAGGGGCATTGGTTAACCCAAATGGCACCACCACGAATTCATAGTGACCATACCTCGTCATGAAGGCTATTTTGTGGATGTCTTCATCCCTAATCCAGACTTGGTGATATCCAAACCTTAAGTTGATCTTAGATAAGATGGAATCACCTCCCAATTGGTCGAATAGGTCATCGATTCTTGGTAAGGGGTACTTTTCTTTATGGTTGTCTTATTGAGTTGGTCTGTAATCTATGCACAGTCAGAGTGTGCCATCTTTCTTTTTCACAAACAAGACGGGCGCTCCCCATGGAGATATATTGGGTCAGATGTAGCCTTTGTCCATCATCTCCTTTAGTTGTAGCTTGAGCTCCACCAACTCTGGCGTGCTCATCCTATATGGTGTTATACATGTTGGTACTGATCTTGGTGCAAGTTCAATCGAGAAGTCAATATCCCTTCTCAGAGGTAGACCTAGTACCTCTTCTGGGAACACGTCCTTGTATTATTTTAATATGGGGTGGTCCTCTAGGTTTGGTTTGTCATTCTTAACAGATTCCAATAACTGTATTGCATATAAGGAACACCCCTTCCTGCAATAATTTTTCATTTGAAGGGATGATATTTGTCTTACTAAGACATGCTTCTGAATCCCTTGGAGAGTTGTCTTTCTCCCTTCTTCATTTACACACTCAAAAGTTTTATGATAATAGTCCAGTTTAGTTTTATAAGCAGCCAACCAATCCATACCAATCAACAAGTCATAAGATCCCAGGGGAAATATGTTAAGGGTCGCTCAGGTGGGCAATCCACCCATGATGAATTGATAGGCTGGTATGACCTCTGCTACCTTTCTTCTGGTCCCAGTGGCTAATCGCACCAACCATGGTTTAACATGTCTAATTGGTTGCAGTTTACACTTATCAACAGTCTGAGGGGCCACATAACTTAAATTAGAACCAGGGTCAATTAAAATAGAAACTATATGGTTGGTGATCATACCTTCCAGTTCCACTACTGCAACTTGGTGGTCGGCTTGATTATTGTCCAAGGCTGCATAGATTCGTGGCATGCTCCTAGCCACATCATTGACGGTGGTATCTTCTTGGATATTCTAGACTCTCTTACTGTTCTATTTTCTACGTGGGCAGTCCCTCAATCGATGATCTTCCCCACAACCCCAACATTTTAAGGGTTCCTTCTTTAGTTTATCAGTCTTTTCGGGGACTGTCTTAAAAGGTTTATTTTCACTTTGAGAGGGGAAATTTTGCTGATATACACTTCTAGTAGGAAAGCTCCTTCTAGAATCTTTTCCATAGTTCTTAAATCTTGAGGATTTAAATCCCTTCTTCTTGAATCCTAAACTACTCTTCTTCTTCCAGTCTTCATGAGGTCTTGTCTTATTCCCGAACTATTCATAACAATACCTCACCTTCTAGATGGTTTCTTCTAAGGTATTTGGTTCGTCAAAATCAATTATGTCCTGGTAGGTCTGAGGTAACCCACTAATGAATCACTGCATTTTTACTTTCCTATTTTATGTAGGGTACATACCTCAGTAGCTCAAGGAATTTATTGACATATTCATCTATGGTGAGCTGCCCCAGCCTGAGTTCATATAATTTCTTAGTCTTCCCATCCATGTATTTCTCTAATAGATACTGCTTCCTGAAGTATTTCTTGAAATGTTTCCATGGAAAGTCCTTATCATGTACTCCTTTCACATTCCTAAGGTCTTCCCACCAAATGGAAGCCTTTCCATTCAGGTTGAAGATGACTATTTGAGCCTTCATGTTTTCGGAGTAGTCGTGGACTCTGAAGTACTTCAGCCTCTTCTCCCTTCTTAATCTCTCCATCGAAAGAGGGTGGTTTGGCTTTCTTGAACTCTTATGGATCATGATTTTTGGAACACTTCTGCTTCCTTTCTTCCCTTTGAGAATGTGGGCTCACTCTGCTACTAGAAGATCCTTCAGAGTTGCCAACTTTCTTTCCAGAGGACTCTACCGATGAGTGTCCCCTGCCTCCATGTTGGGCCTTCTTTGAGGTACTTATCCTAGCGTGGTCATGTTTTTGGATCTCAGGTGGACTTTGAATTCTCTTCTCATGTCGTCGGTCCATATGACTGGTTGCGGGTTCATGCTGCAGTTACCTCTGTATGTCAGATAAGCTCTACAACAAGACTACATTAATTTCTATTTGTTTTTCTTTCTCATTTATCAATCTCTCGTTGTCAGCCTTGCAATCTGTAATTCGACCATGAGGCTCCTTATAGTTTCAACCATATTTGAAGGGGTTTCCACCGCCTTCCTTTCGTCAGATTCTTCATCTCTATTGTGGGAGCCATCCCCCACTTCAGGACACGTCACCATCCTTTAGTCTTGAAGTTTTCCCGTGATTTTACTAACTGTTTGAGTGTTGAAAAAACACTTATTGTTAGCTAATAGGCTATTAGTTCATGAACAATACATGGTTCAATTTCTTAAATGCACACATAGTAGAAAGTTTTATTCTTTTCTTTAATAACATTTTTTTTTTAACCAGACTTTTTAAGAAAGATGTAAGGTATAGTGTCACTCTTTTAAAAGTACTCCTAATAGAGTTTTTAAGTGACTCGTTCATGAGCCCAAGCAGGCCAAGTTTTGTAGCCATGCTCTGATAGCAATTTGTAACACACCCAACCATAGGCTCAGTCACTCCTAATGGATTTATCACTGGCCACCCTCGAGCTTAAGCCACAATGCTTTGAGATTCAATCTCTTACTTCCATCTCAATGAAAGTTAGGGACGAAGGTTACTTTCCTTCTCCCAATACATAAATATATAAGGATGAATGTTACTCTCCTTCTCCTCGCTCAATCTCTATGTTCTATGATCATAACTCACTATTCCTCTTTCAGTCCTCCCTCGGACCCGAGAGTTTCCACTCTCGTCTCTGCAATTTTTCCGCAGTTCTTCCTCTGCCCACCCTATTTCCTTTCTTGCCTTCCTCATCAAGATTGCGTGTGGCTCGAATCCCCAGTCTGTAGTCAGGTATGGAAGCCTTACAGATGGGTGGTCTACCCCATCCCCTCATTAACTCTTCAGGAGGTCTTTCCACCTACCAACCCGACTGTAATTCATTCCTGGGTCAGAGGGTTGTTCTGATTTGAGCAATTAATTCCATCATGGTATTGTTTTGGTGGAGGCTAACGCAACCATTCCAGGTCCCCTTCACCACCTTTCATAGCATTGGTGGTTTTATCTTGGCACATCCCCTCTTTTAGCAGTTATGCAACACACAACCATTTTATATTAAAACAACATAATTTACATTCGTCGACCTTTTGAACAAAGGTCCATCAAATCAAACATTCACACTTTTAGGTTTGCCATAGTTCCTTGACAAATATATTTATATTTACATACTAGGGGAAACATGGTGTTACAATGATGTGATCCTTCCAAAGGATGACATAGACATTGCTTGATAGACCTGGAGATGTTAATTATATGGGTGGCACCTCTACTTAGAAGTATTGACATGATCAACAACCTGAGGATGATTTTCATAGAGAATTGGAAAAATTCAGGCTACCATCATTTCAAGAAACAACAAAAGGAAAGGTAGCTAAAGCATTGTTGGAAAACATGAACGTATGTTTTTCCCTGCAAAATTACTTTAGTAACCAGAAGGATAGGTTGGACATCTACCAGTTAAAGGAAAGTGCCTTGTTGTGGTGGAGAAATATGGAACCATAATTGGGATGGAGCATTGTTTCTATTACACGGGAGAAATTTGAGGAACAATTTCATAAGAAGTATATTTCCGAAGAGTATTTGGAGACAAAATCGAATTAATTTCATGACTTAAAAACAAGGGACTAAGACAATGTTAGAGTATGCGGCTCAGTTTATGGAGTTGTTGAGGTATGCTCTACATTTGAACAAAAATAAATTGAAATTAAACACATTCGTTTATGGGTTGAATCCTTGTATAAAGGAAAAAGGTTCATATATTGATACCCAAAACCTTGCATGAGTTAGTGCAAAGAGATTCCATTACTGAAGAAGAATTGCATGGAAAGGTTGAAGAGAAGATATCAAGAAGCCTTTCAAACCTTCTATTCCTCATTTTCATGACAAACCCTCTCAGGGTAAATTTCATGGAAGTAGTTCCAAGCCTTAATTTTCCAAGCACCATGAAACCCTAAGAGGTAATTCTTTAAGAGTGCAAAGAAAATCAAAACCTAAGATAAATTATTCATAAAGTGATGTTTGTTCCCAGGGATCCCTTCAGAGCACAACACAAACCATTGTGGGGACTATCAAGGCACCAATTTTTTTTCCTTTAGGTGGTTGTTGGAGTTGTGATGGACCACATTTTGAGTGGGACTATCCTAAGAGGTAGTCAGAGGCATCTTCTGGTCAAAGTTGGACTATTGTTAGAGATATGGGTAGACCTCATAGAATTAATGCAAGTGTTCATGATAGATAAGTTGAACACCAATCTTAAGTAATTGAGACTATATGTAAATTGAATAATATTACTATTTCTATTTTTATTGATCTCGGTGCCAATGAAAGTTTTATTTCACCTAATTCTTTAGGAATATGTGATCTGGTAGCAACAAAGCAAATACATTATTTTTGAAATGGCTTCAAGATGTACTCAAAATGTGGGCCCTTTGTCTCGAGGATGTACTCTATACTTGGGAGTATGTACTACCTCTATAAATATTTATGTAACCACCCTTAGATCTTATGATCTAATCATAGGAATGTATTGGCTTGAAGCTCATTGGGTTGTTCTATATTGTTGGGGAAAGGTTCTACATTTCTTGGATGATGTAGGACAATCTATAGTTCTTCATGAGAAGAAGAGACATGTATCATTGAGATTCATTTCAGCTCAAGATATGAAATGTAGTTTAAGGAAGGGTTGCCAAATGTTTGTGGTTACAACTTTGAATGAAGGAGATCAATTATCCTTGGAAACATATCTAATTCTTTAAGAGTTCATTGATTTTTTTCCAAATGAGTTTCTAGGACTATCACCAAAGTGGTATATTTATTTGTTTATTGAAATTGTACCTAGTACATAACCTATTTCCAGGGCTCCTTATCACATGAATACACCCAAGTTACGCGAGTTACAGGTGCAATTTCAAGAATTGTTCGATTTGGGAATGATTAGACCCAATGTTTGTCCTTGGGGTGCACCAATAATTTTTGTGGAAAAGAAGGATGAATATCTACACTTTTGCATGGATTATAGGTATTTGAACCAAGTGACGGTTAGAAATTGGTACCCTTTTCCTTAGATTGATGATATTCTTGATCAAATGAAAGGAGTTGTTGTATTACATAAGATATATTTATGATCTAAATACCACCAATTAAGAGTGAAGGAGGAGGATATTCCAAAAAATGCTTTCCAGACTCGCTTTGGGTATTATGAATTTGATGTAGTCCCTTTTGGGCTAATGTCCTCGGTGTATTCATGAGCTTGATGAATGGTATTTATTAAGTACTTGGATAAGTCTGTACAAGTATTTATAGATGATATTCTAATTTATTCTAGAAACCATGAAGAGCATGAATAGCATTTGAGATCAGTTTTACAATGTTTGAGGGAGTCCAAACTATATTCCAAACTATCAAAATGCTCATTTTCGAATTAGAAATCCACTATCTCGGTTATATTATTTCTAGTGAAGGCATTGTTGTGAATCTTGCAAAAATTGAAGTTATTAATGAATGGATGACACCAACAAATGTGCATGAGGTGCATAGTTTTATGGGTATGACCATCTACGATAGAAGATTTATGGAAGGATTTTCCCAAATTGTAAATCTAATTACTTCTTTGATTGAGAAAGAAGCAAGCTTTGCATGGATAAAGTAGCGTGATCAATATTTTGCTAAGCTTAAACAATTGTTGACATATGCACTAGTGTTGAAGGTGCCTGATATGGAATGACATTTTGTTGTATGTGTTAGTGCTAGAAGTTGACTCTTGACTGCTAAAGAGTCAAGCCTACCACACCTTGATTTAATTGGTTTTAGGAAAAATTAGAGAGTGGTAGGATCAATATGAAGGCAATGAGATGACTACAAATCAACAGTTGGCCATTGGGCACGGAGTCCATTAAAAACAATAACCCTATCTCAACATTCTATGGAAGCAGGTCAAGCTAACAAAACTTAGATCAACTCCAAGGCTATAGAGAAATAAAATGAGGAAATGAAGAAAACAAAACTACAAATTAACCACAAACCATACCGATCCTTGATACACTTACAGGGAAGAATACTCAACATTCAGAAACCCTTTTTGACTGTGAATATAAGAACTTGAATATGCCCATGGTGAAAATTAAAACATAATCAATACAATAACTCTCTCAGCATAGAATTTGCATACGTATACTCGATAGCAACAAAATACATATTCAAGAAGTTGACATAAAAATGATTAACACAAAATAAAAAACTGATCAAAAACTTTATTATCAGTTGAAATATTTACATAGAAGTCTTGACAGGATCTTCGAAATATTACATAGGTTTTTCACCTTCTGTAGTTCTCTCTCAGTCCCTCAGACTGATTCCCCCCCTTCTTTACATATGATTTTCCATTATATTTATAGATCTATGAGATAAAAACTAGATCCTCAAAGTTTGTGTTATCACATGAACTTGTCAGAGTATTGTAGGTTTGTGGTTTCTACCTAAGTCTGTAATTTTTCCCTGTCTCTCTCCTTTTCACAGACCCAATCTTAAGTTTTTCCCTTTCGACTCATATTTTTATCTGTTTTCCGTCGTTCGTTTGAACGACCTGTTTTTCCTTGTTGTCTTACCTGAGAAGTCTCGACCCTAAGCCTTTCTGTTTTCTCTAAGGTTGATCATTTCCCTATTTACCTCTATCACTGATCCTGTTGCTTTTCCGAGCCCTTAGCCAGTCCTCCAAGTCTTTGTTTATGTAGGCTGCAACCATGAACACGAAACACAACTTTCCTAACAGTCTGTTTTAGGTTTGAAGCACAAGCATAAGGCAGTTTTAATCTTTCAACGATTGAGATTCATCAAGCGAATCAATCGGTGGCATGTGTCCTTTATGAAGGTCTGAACCCTCTGAAACCCAAATTAGCGTGGGTTGTCCGATTCAGAGGGATGTGTTTCACCAAATCCGAACCACGAAGAAAGTCATTTCAAGAAAGTTGAAGTGAGGAATGGACAAATTTCTCGAGTCTCGAAATACTGAAGGCCCGAGTTCCTGAAATGCCGATATTTATTTGGGCCATCCGATTCAAAGGGACGCGTGGCACCAGATCTGAGAGGTCACAGTTTTGCGAGTTAGAGGTTTTAGCATGAAGCACATCGCGAATTCGTGAAATCTCGAAACGCTCGGAAGTTGGGCCCGGGGTCACAACCCGAGGTCATTTGGAAAGCAGGGCCATAAATAAGGGAAAGCACCTATTAAGCGGCTGCCGACTGGAGTTTATGAGAATCCATCGTGGTCATCAAATTCAAAATGAGTCCGACCGTCGATCTGAGAGAGGCCATTTTGCAATATCGGGCATCGGGAAATCTGGAATCAAGTGGAGTGGAGGCTCTCGAAAGGTGAAATCCCGAAACACCTTTGGATAGGAGCCCTAGGTCATGGCCCGAGGTCGCATGGAGGGATGGAGAGGAGATGCACCAATGGACGGAAGCACCCGTGTTGGTCATAGAAGAAGATCTGTGTGATCATGAGGCGTCGAGATTGACTTAAAGGTGTCATGGGAACCACCTAGAAAATTCATGGGTGTCAGGCCTCGTCCCGATCCCGATGGAAGTAGTTAATGGAAATGGGGGATGTGGTTGAAACCTCATCTCACCCCATAAATGGAAAGCATGGAAGAGCTGGCCATGGAGGCAGACTGTCAGCCCATAGTTCCCCTGTCAATGGATTCTCCTGCAAAGCCCATACTGATTTGAGCTCACGTCTGACATAAGAATGCATGTGCAGATTGACAGAAGAACTTGCCTATGCAAATATTTGATTGTAGTGGCCAGGTCACACTCCTGGTGGTGGTGAATTGTTCTGAGTATAAATAACTAGTTTTGATATTTTTTTATGGTCGATGGTTGAGCTAGGCTCCTGCATTGTAAAGTTTTAATGAAGCTCTGGTTCTCTGGTTATGTAATTTGATTTGAGATTTCTTGTTCAATCTAAGTCAACTTTCTTCCTCCATCTTAATATGCGTTTGATACTGAATGTTCATGATTGAAGGATTCAAATGGATTGTTGTGATCGTGTTGTAATGAATGTTTGATTGCAGTGCTGTTACAACATTTTCAATTTCCTGAAACTCTGAATCCAAAATGATCTTGTTTTCTGAGTTTTTCTTCTTAGGTTGCTGGAAGACCTGATGTCCATAGAAGAAATTTACATTTTCTCCTTAAGTTCTTCCCCCTGCTCACCCTTACTACAACTTACTGACTGAAGTTGAATCAAGACCTCATCTGCATGTGCATGCCAGTCCAGTTTTCTGAGTTAGAATGAGATTATCTTGGGTCTGTACTCATTCAACCCCTTTTAAATTTATTCATTGTGACATAAAAACTGATGGGTACTGGGATTACCTCCAATGCAATCTGGAGGTGACTTCTGGTGCTAACAATTTGGATAATATCTACTCAACATAGACATAGATGACACCTCCTAGGGTCAAATTTGCGCTTAGTCATATCAACAAGATTACAAAAAAATCTAGAAAATTAGTCCCATACCTAAAATCTAGGGTTTGACATTTAAAGCATTAAATACATTCAAATCAAATCAAATATTTGAGGATATTTAGAAAAAATATCCTC
>JASDQU010373720.1:27028-48145 GCA_032191745.1 Picea mariana | reverse complement strand
TCAATCAACGATGCTAATTGCTTCACGATTTCGGACTTCGGGAGTCTCAACTTTCAACTCTTTCCCCCTTGGATTTTATCCGGATTTGACGATCCATTGATGCATGTCCCTCTCGGATCAACTGCTGCGATCCCTTCACAGCTCTAGACTTCAGAAGTCTCAAGTCTCAACTTTCAATTCCCCTCGAGGTATGCAGATTTCTACTGCGTGTCCACTTGAATCGGACGATCGAGGCTTACTTCAGGTCCTTACCCAAAATCCACAGATTTGTGCCACGTCCCTCTTAATCGGGTGGCTATGAATTACTTCAGGACTTTACCCAGAGTCCACAGATTTACACCACGTCCCTCTTAATCGGGTGGCTATGAATTACTTCGGGACTTTACCCAGAGTCCACATATTTATGCCACGTCCCTCTTATTCAGGTGGCTATGAATTACTTCGGGACTTTACTCGGAGTCCACAGATTTATGGCACATCCCTCTTAATCGAGTGGCTATGAATTACTTCGAGACTTTACCCAGAGTCCAAATATTTATGCCACGTATCTCCTGGATCGGACAGTCCAGATTCACTTCAGACGATCCAACACTTTGAGATTTACTTCGGACGATATGACGACTGAGATCTATTTCAAATGATTGGACGATTGAGATTTACTTCGGCTCTCCAACTCTCTAGGATTTGGGAGTTTCAACTATCAACTGAAACTCACGAAGTGATTTCTTTGGATTCACTGATCTGCTGACATGTGTCTCCTAGATTCCTCTCTCTCCTTGACTACAAGCTCTCGCTCAAGAGTTGTAGATTTTGCACCACTTGTTCCCCTTGGCGATGAACGGTCCCAATTCACTTCGGGACTTCGGGACCTTGGCCAGTCAACCCTCCCGTACACACAGACGTTAAACTCATGCATTTTACCTTAGATCAACACTCAGATCCGATGGTTAGGATCTGTTCCTTCCCAAAGCTTATGCTCTGCTTCCCTAGACTCTGATCAACCGGTCGAAGCTTTTCTCTGCAACCGATCTGACAGCTGTTGTCGCTCCTCCTACTAAGGTTTTGACTTCTTTCGACTTGGGAGAGTTTGGTATATGTTCAATGGCCTCAACCTTCATTCCTTCTGCGAGTCCGGCTATATCGGGTCCCGCCTTCGCTCTTGAAAATGTTATCCCTTCTGAGCTTTTTGATTCTCTCAGACCGACGGTACCGAGGGACTCCGTTACTCCGCAAATTTCCAAAAGGGCTCACGACCACCCATCTCGCAACTATTTCGGGTCTTGCAGTCATGATCCGACCGATACCGAGGTGTTCTCCGATCGACGGTTCACAACAATTGCAGGGTCTCAACGTGCGTACTCTTTATCAGATAGCTCAACCTCTGCAATTTGGAAGTAATCGCCCAACTTGGTCGAACCGAAGTCATTGATCTTCCAGCCTGTTGAGATCAATGAAAATGGTGAATTACGGCCCGTGAACTAGTGCATCTGCTATTTTCACCTTCATGCTTCACAGTGACTCCCCACCCTCAATCTTCGTTCATAGATCGATGGTTCATATCAATTGCAGGGTTCAACTTGACTATCGTGCAATTTGACATCTCAGAGCTTCGAGCTCCGAGGTTCCTAGACCCATGTCATGTGGATATTCATATAACACTTGGGCTATGATCCCCGCTCTTAGTCAGGTTTTTGGTTAAGGAAAAATAAGCGCAAGTTCGGAGTCTCCTAGACTACTGGTCTGAAGGGAACACCTTCCTAACTCATAGAGATTTAAGCTCTGAGTCAAGGCAAGGTAACTAGAGAGGTTATGAAAATGGTAGCTATGTCAAGAGGCTTTCTCTGACTATGGAACGATGATGTAAATCTCCAGGGAAGTGCCTTCGAGTGATTAAACTGGGGCGTATGGAAAATCAAGCAGAGATATGGGTTCTCAAGGGGACGAACACATACTCATAACTTAATCATTTAATACATAGAAATAACCATTTATAGACATATAAATACTCGCATGCATCCATTATTTACAATTCAAAGCATCAGGAAGGAAAACACTTATCAGAACCATAGCACATGATGCGACTGTTGAAAGGGGTGCCCGTTTCCACCCAACCATAGGCTCAGTCACTCCCAATGGATTTATCACTGGCCACCCCCAATCTTAAGCCATGATGCTTTGAGATTCAATCTCTTACTTGCAGCTCAATGAAAGCTAGGGACGAAGGTTACTCTCCCTTTCCCAATACAAAAATAGATAAGGATGAAGGTTACTCTCCTTTTCCTGGCTCAATCTCTATTTTCTGTGATCAGAACTCACTATTCCTCTTTCAGTCCTCCCTCGGACCCAAGAGTTTCCTCTCTCGTCTCTGCAAATTTTTCGTAGTTCTTCCTCTGCCCACCCCACTTCCTTTTTTGCCTTCCTCAACAAGATTACATGTGGCTCAAATCCCCAATCCGTGGTCAGGTCTGGAAGCCTTACGGATGGGCGGTCTAACCCGTCCCCTCATTAACTCTTGAGGAGGTCTTCCCACCTACCAACCCGACTGTAATTCATTCTTGGGTCAGAGGGTTTTTATGATCTGAGCAATTAATTCCAGCATGGTACTGGTTCAGTGGAGGTTAACGCAACCATTCCGGGTCCCCTCCACCACCTTTCATAGCATTCATGGTTTTCTCTTGACACATCCCCTCTTTCAACAATTATGCAACACATAACCATTTTCTATTAAAACAACATAATTTACATTCGTCGACCTTTTGAACAAAGGTCCATCAAATCGAACATTCACACTTTTAGGTTTGCCATAGTTCCTTGGCCAATATAGTTATATTTACAGACTAGGGGAAACAGGGTGTTACAATTCCCTCCCCCTTAAAGGAACATCGTCCTCGATGTTCTATCTATCAACATGATATGTATGTACAGGAGTAAACAAAATCGGATATGCCTGTCTCATGGCATCCTCCATCTCCCACGTAGCCTCATTTGGGCCAAAGTGTTTCCACTGCACCTTGACCTGTGCAATGGTTTGGTTCTCGAGTGAGGTTTCCTTCTTGTCTAATATGCATTGGGGTTCTGGCGGGAATTCTCCCTCCAGATCCACCTGGATCATATACTGGTCAACTATATGAATAATATCATGTACATATTTCTAAAGTAATGAAACATGAAAAACATTATGTGCCTTTATTGTGGGAGGAAGTGCTAGCCTATAGGCTACAGGTCCCACTCTATATCGAGGTGCCAAGTTGGCACATACTCCCATCCTCAGGGAACTCTTTCTGGGTCTAACTCTGAGATAGACATGGTCTCCTATCTTGAACTCTCTGGGAGCCCTTTTTCCATCGGCATAACTTTTCTGTCTATCCTAAGCAATTTTTAGATTTTTCTTTATCTGAATCACTTGTTGTTCCATTTCTTCTAGTATGTCGGGCCCGATTGTAATTCGGTCCACTGGATTACTCCAACTGATTGAAATCTTGCACTATCTTCCATAGAGAACTTCAAAAGGGATCATCTTCAAGGATTCATGATAACCGTTGTTGTAGGCAAACTCTACCAATGGTAGGTAGTCTTCCCACTTCTTAGGCTGATGCATTACATGCATCCTTAGCATGTATTCTACTATTTGGTTCACTCTTTCTGTTTTTCCACCAGTCTGTGGGTGATAGGCGGTGCTTAACAACAATTTAGTCTCAAAACCAACCATTAGGGATTTCCAAAAGATTGAAGTAAATTTGGTATCTCGGTCAGATACAGTTTCCTTGGGCATGCCATGCAGTCTAAATATCTCCTTTATGAATATGTTGGCAATATCTACGGTCTTGCAAGTTGATTCGACAGGAACAAAATGAGAAGACTTACTCAGTTTTTCCACCATGACCTTGATGGCATCATTTTTCTTGGTCGACTTTGGTAATCCGGTGATGAAATCGATGGAGATGGTTTCCCATTTCCATTATGTGATCAGTAGGGGCTGTAACAACCCTGCTGGATGTCGGTGTTCTGCCTTAACTTGCTAGCATTCTAAGCACTTGGCTAAATAGTTAGCTATGTCTTTCTTCAGTCCAGGCCAATAGAATTGTTTCCTAGTGGCCATGATCATTTTTTGATATCCTGGGTGACCGATATATGGTCTCTTATGTAGTTCATCCATTATGAACCTCTTCAAGTCGTCATAGTTTGGAACATACAATATGTTTTTGTAAGTTAGTAGGCCTTCTTCGAGCATTTGGTAGGCTTTATATTTTATCCTTGTAGGCTCTTGCCTTAGGTATGAGGTCACGGTCTTGAAGAATGCATTTGTTTCTTGTGCATTCCTAACTCTTTCCTTGACATCCGTTTCACAGGTTCTTACCGTTGCCAGATGAATCGTTTTTATACTTCTACTAAGGGCATCGACCACCCTATTTTCCTTTCCTTTGATGTGTTTGATTTTGAAATCAAACTTACTAAGGAGAGCCATACACCTAGCTTGCCTGACATTGAGTTTTGGTTGATCAAACGGGTGTCTCAATCCACAATGGTCTGTCATAAACACAAATCTCCTACCCAGGAGATAGTGCCTCCACATTTTTAAAGCATGTACTATGGAATCCAACTCTAGGTCATGGGTCACATAATTTCTCTCATGCTCATTTAATTTCCTGGACGCGTAGCAAATTACACGTCCCTCTTGCATAAGAAATCCTCCTAGTCCTTCCTTGCAGGCATCTGTACACACGAGGAAATCATTATCTGGGTCTGTAATCTTTAGCATGGGTGCATGGGTCAAAAGGTATTTTAGTTTCTGAAATATTTCTTCACATTTTTATGTCCAAATGAATTTAATCCCCTTTTTCTAAAAGGCAGTGATTGGACAAACAATCTTAGAAAACCCTTTTATGAACCTTTTATAATATCCCGCTAAGCCCATGAAGGATCTGATATCGGATACATCCTTTGGGGTAGACCACTCCATAATAGATCTGATCTTGTCAGGGTCTAATGCCACCCTTCCTTAGATATGACATGGCCTAAGTAATGGACTTGCTTCTGAAAGAAATCACACTTGCTAAACTTAGCGTAGAGTTGATGCTCTCTTAGTACTTGAAGTACGAGTCTAAGATGTTCTCCGTGCTCCTCCCTGTTCTTGGATAAGATTAGGATATCATCAATGAAAACCAATACAAATTTGTCCAGGAATTTTCTGAGTACATTATTCATCAAGCACATAAAAGTGGCAGGGGCATTGGTTAACCCAAATGGCACCACCACAAATTCATAGTGACCATACCTCCTCATGAAGGCTATTTTGTGGATGTCTTCATCCCTAATCCGGACTTGGTGATATCCAAACCTTAAGTCGATCTTCAATAAGATGGAATCACCTCCCAATCGGTCGAATAGGTCATTGATTCTTGGTAAGGGGTACTTGTTCTTTATGGCTGTCTTATTGAGTTGTCTGTAATCTATGCACAGTCAGAGTGTCCCATATTTCTTTTTCACAAACAAGACGGGCGCTCCCCATGGAGATATACTGGGTCAGATGTAGCCTTTGTCCATCATCTCCTTTAGTTGTAGCTTGAGCTCCACCATCTCTGGCGTGCTCATCCTATATGGTGTTATAGATGTTGGTATTGATCTTGGTGTAAGTTCAATCGAGAAGTCAATATCCCTTCTCAGAGGTAGACCTAGTACCTCTTCTGGGAACACATCCTTGTATTATTTTAATATGGGGTGGTCCTCTAGGTTTGGTTTGTCATTCTCAACAGATTCCAATACCTATATTGCATATAAGGAACACCCCTTCCTGCAATACTTTTTCATTTGAAGGGATGATATTTGTTTCACTGAGACATGCTTTTGAATCCCTTGGAGAGTCGTCTTTCTCCCTTCTTCATTTACACACTCTAAAGTTTTATGATAATAGTCCAATTTAGTTTTATAAGCAACCAACCAATCTACACCAATCAACAAGTCATAAGATCCCAGGGGAAATATGTTAAGGGTCGCTCGGGTGGGCAATCCACCCATGATGAATTGACAGGCTGGTATGACCTCTGCCACCTTTCTTTTGGTCCTAGTGGCTAATCGCACCAACCACGGTTTAACATGTCTAATTGGTTGCAGTTTACACTTATCAATAGTCTGAGGGGCCACATAACTCAAATTAGAACCAGGGTCAATTAAAATAGAAACTAGATGGTTGGTGATCATACCTTCCAGTTCCACTACTGCAGCTTGGTGGTCGGCTTGATTATTGTCCAAGGCTGCATAGATTTGTGGCATGCTCCTAGCCACATCATTGATGGTGGTATCTTCTTGGATATTTTAGACTCTCTTACTGTTCTATTTTCTGTGTGGGCAGTCCCTCAATCGATGATCTTCTCCACAACCCCAACATTTTAAGGGTTCCTTCTTTAGGTTATCGGTCTTTTCGGGGACTGTCTTAAAAAGTATATTTTCACTTTGAGAGGGGAAATTTTGCTGATATACACTTCTAGTAGGAAAGATCCTTCTAGAATCTTTTCCATAGTTCTTAAATCTTGAGGATTTAAATCCCTTCTTCTTGAATCCCGAACTACTCTTCTTCTTCTAGTCTTCATGAGGTCTTGTTTTATTCCTGAACTGGTCATAACAATACCTCGCCTTCCGGATGGTTTCTTCTAAGGTATTTGGTTCGTCAAAATCAATTATGTCCTGGTAGGTCTGAGGTAACCCACTAATGAATCACTGCATTTTTACTTTTTCATATTTTATGTAGGGTACATACCTCAGTAGCTCAAGGAATTTATTGACATATTCATCTATGGTGAGCTGCCCCAACCTGAGTTCATGTAATTCCTTAGTCTTCCCATCCATGTATTTCTCTGACAGATACTGCTTCCTGAAGTATTTCTCGAAATGTTTCCATGGAAAGTCCTTCTCATGTAATCCTTTCACATTCCTAAGGTCTTCCCACCAAATGGAAGCCTTTCCATTTAGGTTGAAGATGACTATTTGAGCCTTCATGTTTTTGGAGTAGTCGTGGACTCTGAAGTACTTCTTTAAACCAAGAATCCAAAATTCAACCTCTTCTCCCTTCTTAATCTCTCCATCGAAAGAGGGTGGTTTGGCTTTCTTGAAATCTTATGGATCATGATTTTTGGAACGCTTCCGCTTCCTTTCTTCCCTTTGAGAATGTGAGCTCACTCTTCTACTAGAAGATCCTTCAGAGTTGCCAACTTTCTTTCCAGAGGACTCTACCGATGAGTGTCCCCTGCCTCCATGTTGGGCCTTCTTCGAGGTACTTATCCTAGTGTGGTCATGTTTTTGGATCTCAGGTGGAATTTGACTTCTCTTCTCATGTCGTCAGTCCATATGATTGGTTGCGGGTTCATGCTGCAGTTACCTCTGTATGTCAGATAAGCTCTGCAACAAGACTACGTTAATTTCTATTTGTTTTTCTTTCTCCTTTATCAATCTCTCGTTGTCAACCTTGCAACTTTGTAATTTGGCCCTGAGGCTCCTTACAGTTTCAACCATATTTGGAGGGGTTTTCATCACCCTCCTTTCGTCAGATTCTTCGTCTCTTTTGTGGGAGCCATCCCCCACTTTAGGACATGTCACCATCCTTTAGTCTTGAAGTTCTCCCGTGATTTTACTGACTGTTTGAGTGTTGAAAAAACACTTATTGTTAGCTAATAGGCTATTAGTTCATGAACAATACATCGTTCAATTTCTTAAATGCACACATAGTAGAAAGTTTTATTCTTTTCTTTAATAACATTTCTTTTTTTAAACCAGACTTTTTAAGAAAGATGTAAGGCATAGTGTCACTCTTTTAAAAGTACTCCTAATATAGTTTTTAAGCGACTCATTCATAAGCCCAAGCAGGCCAAGTTTTGTAGCCATGCTCTGATAGCAATTTGTAACACACCCAACCATAGGGCCAGTCACTCCCAATGGATTTATCATTGGCCACCCCTGAGCTTAAGCCACAATGCTTTGAGATTCAATCTCTTACTTCCATCTCAACGAAAGTTAGGGACGAAGGTTACTCTCCTTCTCCCAATACATAAATATATAAAGACAAATGTTACTCTCCTTCTCTTGGCTCAATCTCTATTTTCTGTGATCATAACTCACTATTCCTCTTTCAGTCCTCCCTCGGACCCGAGAGTTTTCGTTCTCGTCTCTGCAATTTTTCCGCAGTTCTTCCTCTGCCCACCCTATTTCCTTTCTTGCCTTCCTCAACAATATTGCATGTGGCTCGAATCCCCAGTCTATGGTCAAGTCTGGAAGCCTTACAGATGGACGGTCTACCCCATCCCCTCATTAACTCTTGAGGAGGTCTTCCCACCTACCAGACTGACTGTAATTCATTCTTGGGTCAGAGGGTTGTTCTGATCTGAGCAATTAATTCCAGCATGGTATTGTTTTGGTGGAGGTTAACGCAACCATTCCAGGTCCCCTCCACCACCTTTCATATCATTGGTTGTTTTATATTGGCACATCCCCTCTTTCAACAGTTATGCCACACACAACCATTTTCTATTAAAACAACAAAATTTACATTCGTCGGCCTTTTAAACAAAGGTCCATCAAATCAAACATTCACACTTTTAGGTTTGCCATAGTTCCTTGACCAATATAGTTATATTTACATACTAGGGGAAACATGGTGTTACAATGATGTGATCCTTCCAAAGGATGACATAGACATTGCTTGATAGACCCGGAGATGTTAATTATATGGGTGGCACCTCTGCTCAGAAGGAATGACATGATCAACAACCTAAGGATGATTTTCATAGAGAATTGGAAAAATTTAGGCTACCATCATTTCAAGAAACAACAAAAGGAAAGGTAGCTAAAGCATGGTTGGAAAACATGAACGTATGTTTTTCCCTACAAAATTACTTTAGTAACTAGAAGGATAGGTTGGACATCTACCAGTTAAAGGAAAGTGCCTTGTTGTGGTGGAGAAATATGGAACCATAATTGGGATGGAGCATTGTTTCTGTTACATGGGAGAAATTTGAGGAACAATTTCATAAGAAGTATCTTTCCAAAGAGTATTTGGAGACAAAATTGAATTAATTTCATGACTTAAAAACGAGGGACTAAGACAATGTTAGAGTATGCGGCTCAGTTTATGGAGTTGTTGAGGTATGCTCTACATTTGAACAAAAATAAATTGAAAGTAAACACATTCGTTTATGGGTTGAATCCTTGTATAAAGGAAAAGGTTCATATATTGATACCCAAAACCTTACATGCGTTAGTACAAAGAGATTCCATTGCTGAAGAAGAATTGCATGGAAAGGTTGAAGAGAAGATATCAAGAAGCCTTTCAAACCTTCTATTCCTCATTTTCATGACAAACCCTCTCAGGGTAAATTTCATGGAAGTAGTTCCAAGCCTTAATTTTCCAAGCACCATGAAACCCTAAGAGGTAATTCTTTAAGAGTGCAAAAAAAATCAACACCTAAGATAAATTATTCATAAGTGATGTTTGTTCCCAGGGATCCCTTCAGAGCACAACACAAACCATTGTGGGGACTATCAGGGCACCAATTTTTTTTCCTTTAGGTGGTTGTTGGAGTTGTGATGGACCACATTTTGAGTGGGACTATCCTAAGAAGTAGTCAGAGGCATCTTCTGGTCAAAGTCGGACTATTGTTGGAGATATGGGTAGAGCTCATAGAATTAATGCAAGTGTTCATGATAGACAAGTTGAACACCAATCTTAAGTAATTGAGACTATATGTAAATTGAATAATATTACTATTTCTATTTTTATTGATCCTGGTGCCAATGAAAGTTTTATTTCACCTAATTCTTTAGTAATATGTGATCTGGTAGCAACAAAGCAAATACATTATTTTTGAAATGGCTTCAAGATGTACTCAGAATGTGGGCCCTTTGTCTCGAGGATGTACTCTATACTTGGGAGTATGTACTACCTCTATAAATATTTATGTAACCACTCTTAGATCTTATGATCTAATCATAGGAATGTATTGGCTTGAAGCTCATTGGGTTGTTCTATATTGTTGGGGAAAGGTTCTACATTTCTTTGATGATGTAGGACAATCTATGGTTCTTCATGAGAAGAAGAGACATGTATCATTGAGATTCATTTCATCTCAAGATATGAAATGTAGTTTAAGGAAGGGTTGCCAAATGTTTGTGGTTACAACTTTGAATGAAGGAGATCAATTATCCTTGGAAACATATCTAGTTCTTTAAGAGTTCATTGATTTTTTTCCAAATGAGTTTCTAGGACTATCACCAAAGTGGTATATTTATTTGTTTATTGAAATTATACCTAGTACATAACCTATTTCCAGGGCTCCTTATCACATGAATACACCCAAGTTACGCGAGTTACAGGTGCAATTTCAAGAATTGTTCGATTTGGGAATGATTAGACCCAATGTTTGTCCTTGGGGTGCACCAATAATTTTTGTGGAAAAGAAGGATGAATATCTACACTTCTGCATGGATTATAGGCATTTAAACCAAGTGACGGTTAGAAATTGGTACCCTTTTCCTTAGATTGATGATATTCTTGATCAAATGAAAGGAGTTGTTGTATTACATAAGATATATTTATGATCTAAATACCACCAATTAAGAATGAAGGAGGAGGATATTCCAAAAAATGCTTTCCAGACTCGCTTTGGGTAGTATGAATTTGATGTAGTCCCTTTTGGGCTAATGTCCTCGGTGTATTCATGAGCTTGATGAATGGTATTTATTAAGTACTTGGATAAGTTTGTACAAGTATTTATAGATGATATTCTAATTTATTCTAGAAACCATGAAGAGCATCAATAGCATTTGAGATCAGTTTTACAATGTTTGAGGGAGTACAAACTATATTCCAAACTATCAAAATGCTCATTTTCCAATTAGAAATCCACTATCTCGGTCATATTATTTCTAGTGAAGGCATTGTTGTGAATCTTGCAAAAATTGAAGTTATTAATGAATGGATGACACCTACAAATGTGCATGAGGTGCGTAGTTTTATGGGTATGACTGTCTACGATAGCAGATTTATGGAAGGATTTTTCCAAATTGTAAATCCAATTACTTCTTTGATTGAGAAAGAAGCAAGCTTTGCATGGATAAAGTAGTGTGATCAATATTTTGCTAAGCTTAAACAATTGTTGACATATGCACTAGTGTTGAAGGTGCCTGATATGGAATGACATTTTGTTGTATGTGTTAGTGCTAGAAGTTGACTCTTGAATGCTAAAGAGTCAAGCCTATCACACCTTGATTTAATTGGTTTTAGGAAAACTTAGAGAGTGGTAGGATCAACATGAAGGCGGTGAGATGACTACAAATCAACAGCTGGCCATTGGGCATGGAGTCCATTAAAAACAATAACCTTATCTCAACATTCTATGGCAGTAGGTCAAGCTAACAAAACTTAGATAAACTCCAAGGCTATAGAGAAATGGAATGAGGAAATGAAGAAAACAAAACTACAAATTAACCACAAACCATCCCGATCCTTGATACACTTACAAGGAATAATACTCAACATTCAGAAACCCTTTCTGACTGTGAATATAAGAACTTGAATATGCCCATGGTGAAAATTAAAACATAATCAATACAATAAGTCTCTTAGCACAGAATTTGCATATGTATACTTGATAGCAACAAAATACATATTCAAGAAGATGACATAAAAATGATTAACACAAAATAAAAAACTGATCAAAAACTTTATTATCAGTTGAAATATTTACATAGAAGTCTTGACAGGATCTTCAAAATATTACATAGGTTTTTCACCTTCTGTAGTTCTCTCTCAGTCCCCTAGACTGATTCCCCCCCTTCTTTACATATGATTTTCCATGAGATTTATAGCTCTATGAGATAAAAACTAAATCCTCAAAGTTTGTGTTATCACATGAACTCGTCAGAGTCTTGTAGGTTTGTGGTTTCTACCTAAGTCTGTAATTTTTCCCTGTCTCTCTCCTTTTCACAGACCCAATCCTAAGTTTTTCCCTTTCGGCTCATATTTTTATTTGTTTTCCCTCGTTCGTTTGAGCGACCTGTTTTTCCTTGTTGTCTTACCTGAGAAGTCTCAGACCTAATCCTTTCTGTTTTCTCTAAGGTTGATCATTTCCCTCTTTACCTCTATCACTGATCCTGTTGCTTTTCCGAGCCCTCAGCCAGTCCTCCAAGTCTTTGTTTATGCAAGTTGCAACCATGAACACGAAGCACAACTTTCCTAACAATCTGTTTCGGGTTTGAAGCACAAGCATAAGGCCGTTTTAATCTTTCAATGACTGAGATTCATCAAGCAAATCAATCAGTGGCATGTGTCCTTTATGAAGGTCCGAACCGTCCAAAACCCAAATTAGCGTGGGTTGTCCGATTCGGAGGGATGCATTGCACCAAATCCGAACCACGAAGAAAGTCATTTCAAGAAAGTTGAAGTGAGGAATTGGAAAATTTCCCGAGTCTCGAAATGCCAAAGGCTCGAGTTCCTGAAATGCCGATATATATCTGGGCCATCCGATTCAAAGGGACGCATGGCACTAGATCTGAGAGGTCACAGTTTCGCGAGTTAGAGGTTTTAGCATGAAGCACATCGCAAATTCGTGAAATCTCGAAACGCTCGGAAGTTGGGCTCGAGGTCACAAAATGAGGTCATTTGGAAAGTGAGGCCATAAAGAAGGGAACGCACCTATTAAGCGGCTCCCGACTGGGGTTTCTGAGAATCCATCGTGGTCATCAAATTCAAAATGAGTCCGACCGTCGATCTGAGAGAGGCCATTTTGCAATATTGGGTATCGAGAAATATGGAATCAAGTGGAGTGGAGGCTCCCGAAAGGCGAAATCCCGAAACACCTTTGGATATGAGCCCCAGGTCATGGCCCGAGGTCGCATGGAGCGATGGAGAGAAGATGCGCCAATGGATGGAAGCGCCTGTGTTGGTCATAGAAGAAGATCTGTGTGATCTTGAGGCGCCGAGATTGACTTAAAGGTGTCATGGGAACCGCCTGGAAAATTCATGGGTGTCAGGCCTCGTCCCGATCCCGATAAAAGTAGTTAATGGAAATGGGGGATGTGGTTGAAACCTTATCTCACCCCATAAATGGAAAGCATGGAAGAGTTGGCCGTGGAGGCAGACTGTCAGCCCATAGTTCCCCTGTCAATGGATTCTCCTACAAAGTCCATACTGATCTGAGCTCGCGTTTGACATAAGAATGCATGTGTAGATTGACATAAGAACTTGCCTATGCAAATATTTGATTGTAGTGGTCAGGTCACACTCTTGGTGGTGGTGAATTGTTCTGAGTATAAATAACTAGTTTTGATATTTTTTTATGGTCGATGGTTGAGCTAGGCCCCTACATTGTAAAGTTTTAGTGAAGCTCTGGTTCTCTGGTTATGTAATTTGATTTGAGACTTCTTGTTCAATCTAAGTCAACTTTCTTCCTCCATCTTAATATGCGTTTGATACTGAATGTTCATGATTGAATGATTCAAATGGATTGTTGTGACCGTGTTGTAATGAATGTTTGATTGCAGTGCTGTTACAACATTTTCAATTTCCTGAAACTCTGAATCCAAGAGGATCTTGTTTTTTGAGTTTTTCTTCTTAGGTTGCTGGAAGACCTGATGTCCATAGAAGAAATTTACATTTTCTCCTTAAGTTCTTCCCCCTGCTCACCCTTACTACAACTTACTGACTGAAGTTGAATCAAGACCTCATCTGCATGTGCATGCCAGTCTAGTTTTCTGAGTTAGAATGATATTATCTTGGGTCTGCACTCATTCAACCCCTTTTAAATTTATTCCTTGTGACATAAAAACTGATGGGTACTGGGCTTACCTCCAATGCAATCTGGAGGTGACTTCTGGTGCTAACAGTTTGGATAATATCTACTCAAAATAGACATAGATGACACCTCCTAGGGTCGAATTTGCGCTTAGTCATATCAACAAGATTACAAAAAAATCTAGAAAATTAGTCCCATACCTAAAATCTAGGGTTTGACATTTAAAGCATTAAATACATTCAAATCAAATCAAATATTTGAGGATATTTAGAAAAAATATCCTCCTTGAACATCCATGTGTCTTCCTGACTTAACACCTCCTCATGGCATGTGTGGAATCGAACTAAGGGATAACTGTCCCATTTCACAACATATGACGAATTTATGAAAAATAAGTTGTAAATATCTGCTTGTATCTCCCAAACCATGACACTTGTGTAAAACTTGAGCGATGGTTTTGTCTATGAGATTGTTATTGATAAAAACCTCTTTAATTTTTTCAAAATACCTCTCCTTATCCTCATAATATGTTCCCAAATATGATGGATAAAACATGAAAATTCTTGTATTTTCAAATCTGAAAAATGAGCTGTAAATATTTGCTTGTATCTCCCAAACCATGACACATGTGTAAAAACTAAGGGTGATTTTTGTATATTAACTTGGTCTTGATAAAAAATTCTTTCATGTTTTCAAAATACCTCTCCATCTCCTCGTAATATGTTCCCAACGATGATGACTAAAACAAGAAAATTCCTGTATTTTCAAATCTGAAAAATGAGTTGTAAAGCTCTGCTTGTATCTCCCAAACAGTGACACCTGTGTAAAACCTGAGAGAGGATTTTATATATGATCTCATGTTTAATAAAATCCTCTTTTTTATTCACAAATTCCTCTTCATTTGGTCGGAGACTGAGTTTGAACTTGACTGCAAAAACAACCATTTCCAGAAAATCCCCTGTTTTCTCCTTTTTCATACAAGACTCCTCCAAAACACTTTGTCGATGATAAAAAATGGCGTCCGAAGGATAACACATGTTTAAATGCATCCCTAATAAAAACAAAACCATCTCCAAACTCCCTCTTCTTGTTATAAGGAAAAAACAAAGGATATTATATTTCATACCATTATGGATTATGATTACCTTTTGCTGCCTCACTACTCATGTCATATGTGTATTTTAGGGTATGGAATAGTGTAACTATCATGTTTCACCATCAACCATCACAAAAAGCCAAAACTATGTAATTTTCTTGAAAACAGGTTGCTGCGGGAACTTCCTGTAGCACTTGTTTCAAAACTTCAATTTCAAGCTTGAAAACCTCTCATAAGACATAACAATAGCCAAAACGATATAGGAAGGCGTTATTTTGAGTATATAGTAAAAATATGAATCTTTAAGACCAACATTTGACCATGGAAATATCATAGCTAACATTGTCTCCACGGGGGATGGCATGCTCCCTGTGAGATGCCAAGAACAAGCAGACCTATGCCTGATCCTGAGAACATCCCTGCAACTTATTCAAATTGAAAACTGAAAGAACTGCTGAAAAAACCAAACTAAATTCTAAACTAACAAATTGAACAAGCTTCCAATGTCTCCATTGGGCTATGGAGTCTTATGACTGCCATTCTACTACAAACCACACCAAACTAAAAAACAAGTACTCGAGGACGAGCTTATTCATCTGCCTACTCCCTCTAATCAACAAAAAATGGTTGATCATGTGTAATTGTACTTCCAATGAAGCCATGAAAGCATCTTATTAACATAATGATCTTCTGATATGCAAATGAGAACAAAATAAAAATACGATATTTGCAACAAAAAATTGATGAGAAACTTGAACTTACAACTGCAATAAAGTGTCATGCCAAAATCTACCACATTTTGAACCTGTGGAAACACCGATTCCATGTAAAAAGTCACCGGGTCATGAAATTCATAACAAGATACTTTCAACTGATCCAAAAGAGCAAGTTTCCATTGTGTTGAAACATCTACATGAATTACACTGTGATCCTCCTCATGGCTCAATTGAAAATAAGATGATTCATGAATATCTTCTATTGGTAATATTGCATCTTGGACATGAACTATCAAATCTACTTTACTGCCCTTCAAACAATATAGCTGATGTAAAAAACTGAACTGTTCATTTGCAATTTATGCTCTGTTAATGAGACCATGATTTAATTGATCTCCCTTACTATATTCCTATGACTCGAATACACAACTATCATCTGTTGGCCCATTACATACACATACTTTAGAGGGAAATAAAACAATATGTTCATGATTTTCAACATCATTGTCTCCATAGCAATCAAATGAAGGATGAGTTTTGAAAGATATATCATGAGATATCTGTTGATAATTCTCCTCAACAATGATATCTTTGTATGATTTTATCAAGAATAAGGATATCTTCATTGGTATTTTGAACAACAAATTCATAACTATCATCAATTGTAACATGAATATATTGTTGATCATATGTTTGCAGAAAATTAGAACTAGATAAGGTTCCATTAGCTAATGATACTTCCAATGTTTCATAAACATTTAATTCTTTCTCATCATCAATATATTCATCATAAACTGGAGTAGTATGATACAATTATAATGACAAAGATGAATATTTATGTGTATTATCATCAACAATATAACCTTTAAACAGATTTAGAACAACTTTTGTATCATAATCACTACTGTTAGAAACATTTGGATTGATGCCAAATGCATCTAGAGTATCATTGTTATCAATTTCAATATCCGACTGTTGAAAATCTTCCTACTATAAAATAGAATTAGAAGAAGATATAACTGACAATGAATCTTCTTCTTCTTCCTCAATATTATCATCCCCTTCATCTGCACTGCTAGAAGAATAATCTATACAATTTTGAGTGTATAATGCATATCCCTCACAACAATGCTCAAAAATCGGTTGGGTAAGTTTTCTAACAATATGAATGAAACACAACATGAAAATCCTTCAATGAAGAAATGCTAGAGATAGGAAGAGATCGATACCATTGTTGTGCATCTCCTTCTAATGAGTATACAAACATTTTCATGATAGACATCCAATTGATCTATGCACCGATGAAACTTAATGAGATGTTGTGCATGATTATCTTCCTCATTTCCGCTAAAAATAGGAAGAAAGTCTACACATTCTGAGAAAGAAGGTGCATGATTAAGAAAACTAGGAACGATTGAAAAATTGAGAGGTGAAAATCTCCGAGCCAAGATAGCTTCCATGGCCATTGTTGTCCCGTATCAATGAAGTTGCCAACATGTTCTTCCTTCATGGAGTGGAGTCGCCATGATGAATGATATGCAGTCTGATATATGTTCACTTCTTGTTCACCATCAAGAAGATAATCTGATCAATGTCATTCTCCCAAGGAATATTTTCAACTTCGTCCCATAAAACACCGCCAAAAGATGTTAGTGCTAGAAGTTGACTCTTGACTGCTAAAGAGTCAAGCCTAGCACACCTTGATTTAATTGGTTTTAGGAAAACTTAGAGAGTGGTAGGATTAGCATGAAGGCAGTGAGATGAATGCAAATCAATAGTTGGCCATTGGGCATGGAGTCCATTAAAAACAATAACCATGTCTCAACATTCTATATCAGTAGGTCAAGCTAACAAAACTTAGATCATCTCTAAGGCTATAGAGAAATGTAATGAGAGAATGAAGACACAAAAACTGCAAATTAACCAAAAACCATCCCGATCCTTGATACACTTACATGGAAGAATACTCAACATTCATAAACCCTTTCTGACTATGAATATAAGAACTTGAATATGCATGTGGTGAAAATTAAAGCATAATCAATACAATAACTCTCTCAGCACATAATTTGCATACGTATACTCGATAGCAACAAAACACATATTCAAGAAGATGCAAAAAATGATTAACATAGAATAAAAAACTGATCATAAACTTTATTATCAGTGTAAATATTTACATAGAAGTCTTGACAGGATGTTCAAAATATTACATAGGCTTTTCACCTTCTGCAGCTCTCTCTCAGTCCCTCGGATTGAATCCCCCCCTTCTTTACATATGATTTCCCATGAGATTTATAGATCTATGAGATATCAACTAGATCCTCAAAGTTTGGATACGATCTACTCAAAATAGACATAGATGACACCTCCTAGGGTCGAATTCTCACTTAGTCATATCAACAAGATTACAAAAAATCTGGAAAATCAGTCCCATACCTAAAATATAGGGTTTGGCATTTAAAGCACTAAATACATTCAAATCAAATCAAATATTTGAGGATATTTAGAAAAAATATCCTCCTTGAACATCCATGTGTCTGACTTGACACCTCATGGCACGTGTGGAATCAAACTAAGGGATAACTGTCCCATTTCATATCATATGACAAATTTATGAAAAATGAGCTGTAAAGATCTGCTTGTATCTCCAAAAACATGACACATGTGTAAAACCTGAGTGAGGGTTTTGTCTATGATCTTGTTCTTGAGAAAAACCTCTTTCATTTTTTCAAAATACCTCTCCATATCCTCGTAATTTGTTCCCAAAGATGATGACTAAAACCGGAAAATTCTTGTATTTTCAAATCTGAAAAATGAGCTGTAAAGCTTTGCTTGTATCTCCCAAACCATGACACCTGTGTAAAAACATAGGGAGGTTTTTGTATACGAGCTCGTTCTTGAGAAAAAACATCTTTCAATTTTTCAAAATACCTCTCCATATCCTCTTAATATGTGCCCAAATATGATGACTAAAACATGAAAATTCCTGTATTTTCAAATCTAAAAAAATGAGTTGTAAAGCTCTACTTGTATCTTCCAAACAACGACATGTGTAAAACCTGAGAGAGGATTTTATATATCAGATAGTTTTTAAGAAAATCCTCTTTTTGTTTTCTCAAATTCCTCTCCATTTGGTCAGAGACCGAGTTTGAACTTGACTGCAAAAACAATCATTTCCATAAAATCCTTTGTTTTCAACAGTCTATTTTCTCCTATTTTCATACAAGACTCCTCAAAAACACTTTTCTGATGATAAAAAATGGCATCTGAAGGCTAAACAATGTTTAAATGCATCCCTAAGAATCACAAAACCATCTCCAAACCCCCTCTTCCTGTTATAAGGCAAAAACAAAGCATATGATATTTCATGCCATTATGGCTTATCATTACTTTTTGTTGCATGTCATATGTGTATTTTAGGGTGTGGAATAGTGTAATTATCACATTTCACCATCAACCATCACAAAAAACCTAAAACTATGTAATTTGATTGAAAACAGGCTGCTGCAGGAACTTCCTGTAGTATATGTTTCAAAACTTCAATTTCAAGCTTCAAAACCTCTCATAAGACCTAATAATAGCCAAAATGATATAGGAAGGAATTATTTTGAGTATACAGGAAAAACATGAATCTTTAAGACCAAAATTTGACCATGCAAATACCAGAGCTAACAATCTGCACATATGCACCAAAGGAAGGATTGGGTACTGTGTTTTCCAAAGAAGGGAGAGTGGTTGCATATGCTTCTAGGAAATTAAAACTCCATGAGAAGGACTATGCAACTCATGAATTGGATTTTGAAACAATAATCCATGATTTAATACTATGGAGACATTATTTGGTGGGTCAAAAGTTTGAGTATAAAATTGATCACAATGGCTTACAACTTATTTTCTCACAGAAGGATATGAATGTAAGGTAAAGGTGTTGGTAAGAACATCCTAGTGAGTATGACTTTGATATTACATATGTGAAAAGGACTCTAAATAGGGTCGCTGATGCACTCAACTAAAGACATCATATTTACTCTATAATTTTCTTGAAGGTGGACTTAGTCGAATATATTCTTAGTGCTCAGAGAAATGATAGTTGGTGTCAAGAAGTGGAAGCTACTATTTGTGGACAACAATCTTGGAAACCCAAGATTAAAGGGTACTCTTGTGATGAGGATGGGTTAGTAAGATTCCAAAAAAAGAATATATGTACCACAAGGAGAAGGTCTCTATGAGTTGATTTTAAGTGAAGCTCACCATTTTTTATATGAAGCCCATCATAATGTAAAGAAACTATATGCCGATTTGAATTCACATTTCTTTTGAACGGGCATGAAAAAGGACGTGGCTCTCTTTGTAATAAAGTGTTTGGAATGCCATCTTGTAAAAAATGAGCATTGTCATCCTGCAGGCTTATTATAGCCTCATGACATTCTTGAGTCTAAATGGGAAGTTATATCAATGGAATTCATAGTTGAGTTACCATTTATGGTCCGAAAACACAAGTCTTTGTTGGTAATAGTGGTTAAACTCACTAAAAGTGCTCATTTCATTTCAATGAAAGATACTTATAAGGATCATAAGATATCATAGGTGTTTATCAACAATATTTTTAGACTTCATGGTTTTCCAAAACAAATTCTCTGGTAGAGATTCTGTGTTTATCGATAGATCTTGGACTAGATTCCAAGTTTCCCTTTAGAATTAACTTAATTTTAGCATGGCATATCATCCAGGAAGTGTTGGTTAGACAAAGAGGGTGAATGAGGTTCTGTAAGATATGCTTCACATGTATGCTATGGATTATAAAATCAAATGGGAAGAACATATTCGGTTAGTAGAGTTTTCTTATAATAATAAATACCAAAGTTCTATTAGTATGGCACCTTTTGAACTATTGTATGGTAGACCTTACATAACTCCCTTATTTTGGGATATACTAGAAGATAGAATTTTGGTGGGACCCTATATCATTTAGGAAATGGAATAGCAATTATCCTTAATTAGACAAAGATTGAAGGAAGCTCAATATCGTCAAAAGAGCTATGTTGATGGACATAAAAGGGATCATAGTTATAAAGTGGGGGGTCATATATTTCTATGAGTTAAACCAAATAAAATTTCCATAAAGTATGGGAAGGGATCCAAACTTTCTCCTTAGTTTGTGGGGGCATTCGGAATCTTGGAAAATATTGGACATGTAGCATATTGTCTTGCTTTACCACCAGTATTACATAGTATGCATAATGTTTTTCATGTATCTATTTAGAGACATTATAGTTTTTATGCATCTCACATTTTGGATTGGAAACAATTGAATCATTTGCAAGTCACAAATGAGGGGGTTTTGAAGTGAAAACCAATATGTATATTGGATTATCGCACTCGATAGCTTAATTTCCAACTAGTGGACCAGGTAAAGGTCTAATGGGACCTTTATATTCCAAGTTGTGCCACTTGGGAGAATGCAACATATATGGGCCTTGAAAATCCATTTTTGTTTTCTTAAAAAATAAAAAAGATTTAGGCT
>JASDQU010373720.1:0-14722 GCA_032191745.1 Picea mariana | reverse complement strand
ACACACACACACATATATATATATATATATTAAAAAAGGTGTGCATGTAAAAAAGTAAAAAGAGAAATGGTGGTTTGAAACCCATGGGTTTGGGGTATTTTCCCATGTTATTTAGGGTATTTTCCCATGGTATTGGGAAATAATTATTTAATTAAGGGACATGTCCCTTCATCAAGGGTTATGAAAAAGTATAAAAAGAGAAATCATTGACAAAAAGCATGTGTGTGAAAAATGGCTTAGCAAATATTGAATTATGAAATCAATTTCAGGTCATCTTGGAATTTTCGTGATGACTTTTTTTCTAGGATGTTTCAGACCTTGAAATTTGGAAGCAACAAATCAAAGATATTGGTGTACACTTGGTACAAATTTTAGATGTGGTTTCACTATACTTTTGGAGATATGCCATGTGGAAGTTGGGGTTCTTGAATGCTCCTGAAAACCGTTTCAAATAGGTTAGATTGACACTTTCTCTATAACCTATTTTATGGGATGTTTAGAAACTTGAATCTTTGTAGAGATAGGGGAAATATCTTGGTGTACATGTGGTACAAATTTCAAATGTTGAGTTGCTATACTTTCGGATATATGCCACGTGGAAGTTAGGGTACCTGAATGATCCTGAAATCAATTTCAAATAGGTCAGCTTGGCACTTTCTCTATAACTTATTTTCTGGGATGTTTCAGACCTTGAAAATTATCTGAGACAGATGAGAGATCTTGGTGTACATGTAGTAAAAATTTCAGATGTTGGTTCGATAAAATTTCAGAGATATGCCTTGTGGAAGTTAAGGTTCTTTAATTATCTTGAAATCGATTTCAAACAAGTCAGTTTGACACTTTCACTATAACTTATTTTCTGGGATGTTTTAGACCTTGAAATTTTACAAAGACATAGGAGGGACCTTGGTGTACATGTGGTACCAATTTAAGATTTTTTTTCATTTTACTTTCTGAGATGTGATATGTGGAAGTTAGGATTTCTGAATGGTCCTGAGATCAATTTCAAACATGCCAGCTTGGCATTTTCACTATAAATTCTTTTTTGTGACTCTTCAGACCGTGAAAATTTCAAAGAACATAGAAAACACACATAAGTACTTTAGGTAACAATTTGAGAATTATATTTGTGAAATTGGATACATGGAATGTTGTACAAGTTGTACAAGTTCATTTTTTAGCATTCTGTCCACATAAATATCCTCCAACTTTGTTAACTATTGGATATAATGAAATCCTATTGTGGCAGTATGAAGGCTATATCAGAGCTCATGACCTTATAGGAAGCATTGAGAAAGCAAGGACAAATCTTCATTCCCATAAAGTGGTATCAAATTTGGTCTCATATGAGCATGAAGGTAATCTGAATACAGTTGAACCATATCCTTCTTCTACGTAAATTCTTACTCAACAATCATCAATAAGCCAAAAAATGTCTAAGTCTACTTGGGGAACTGAAGAAATAGTACAAACTATGGTCTCCTCTAGAGATGATGGAAAAGAGGATATGGATTCCACCAACATTATATTTGCACCAACCACACCAAACATATTGTCAAATGTTTTTTCTTCTAAGTATGATAACATTGCAAACTCTACTCAGTCATCAACTTCAATGGTTGAAAAGCCAAGAAACTTGGCATTTAGAAATCTAAAAATAATTGATCCTACATGTGTATGAGTGCAAACTGAAGAGTCTGCATATGCCTCACCATCTAACTTGGAAGAAAACAATTCTCGGAGAGGCAATATAGGTATCCTTGGTCATACTAACATTAGAGGGGAAATGCTTAAAGTTGATAATGAATTATTTGGAGAGCAAACAATTATTGTTGCTAGTTTTTTTCCTTGAACATACAACTACAAAAATAGTTCCTAATGGAGAAATAGGAGATGTATCAGAAAAACAGAGATATGGAAATTTAAAATTCCAAGCTACAGAAAAAAAATGAAGAAAGATGCAAAATTTCCTGTAGGTGATTGTTTTTGCAATCAACTTTGTGCACGCTTTCCGAGCAAATGGTGAAACATTTGGAAAAACCATTAAAAACCCACTTGCAGAATAATATTTTTTAGCTAACATGTGGGTCGTTTCCCAAAAAAAAAAAATTGTTCAGGAGGTACAGGTGAAATTTTAGGGCTGATTTTTTTTCCAGATTTGCTAATTTTTTCCAGATTTTTCTAGATTTTCCAGAGTTGCCACCTCATCAATTCGACCTAGATCTTGATCTTGTGCTACAAAAATGGGATTAGATCCATTTATTTAGAATATTAGTTTGAATTGGTTAGAGGGAATTAAGCTTGGAGCTTCCTCTTGGAAGGAGGTTGGGGTTCAAATTTTGTGGCACAAAAGAACATACTGGTCTGTATTATAATAGGTGGGAATCTACTACATTTTGCACTCAATGGAAAATACATTATGATGGTTAGGCTATCTTATTATTGTCTTATATTTCTTCTATTCTACTTGAATGCATTTGAATATTTTGAAAATCATTTGGTTTATCTTGTTACATGTTGAACATTAGTAAAGATTTTGTTGTTTAAATCACCTGTCACAATATTTGTATTTAAGTTTTTCCTTCTGGTTTCTAAATGATATTTTGGATTGAAAAATCTTCTTTGTAAGTGAACATATTGTGAAACTTGCAGTTTCTCTTTTTTTCTATTTCATCTCTTTTGTATCTAATTGATCATAATGGATGTCATTGACTAAGTTGAGTGTTTTAGAAACCTGTTCTAAAAAAGTAACCAACACCTTATGTTGTCCAGTTTATCCACTACTTGATCCACAAACCAACCTATAAACTCAAATAAACATACAAGAATAAACCATTGCAATAACTAATATGTGTTAGGCATGCCCTCCCAACAGTCAGAGATCATCTTCTAGTGCTAACATCTTTTGGCGTCGTTATTGGGGATGACATTGAATATTTTCCGTAGGTGTACGTCAATGTTTAGATCATCTTCTTTATGGTGAACAAGAAGTGGAAATCAATTTGACTACATATCATTCTCCTAGAGAATCCATGAAGGAAGAATCCATTGGTGACTCCACTAATTCAGGATGACGAAGGCCATATAGGCAATTTTAGCTCGAAGATTTACTCCATTTGACTTCTCAGTTGTTCCTGGTTACCCAAATCCAATACCTCCTGTAGATGAATGAAAAGGACAACTTCCCAAGTTTAAAGAAGGTATAGATGATGATCTTGATGAACAATTGTTTGAGTTTCATGAACTGATGCATCATTTCGATATCTTTCTTGAGGATGTACTCATGAAGATGTTCATGTACTCACTCAAAGGAGATGCTCGAGAATGGTACCGTTCTCTTCCTCACTCTGGTATATCTTCCTTGAAGCAATTTTATATAGTATTTCATGATCACGGTAGAATATATTTTCCAGCTGAATTTATTTTTAAGAACTGTCATGAAGAGTTTGCATCATATATTCAAAATTCTGTAACTGATGAAAAGGAATTAAATCTTAATGAAGTAGAGGAGGACTCATTGTCTGTTGAATCCTTTTCTAGTTCTGTTATGCAGTTGGAATTTTTTTAACATTGTATTAATGTTGAAGTCAATAGTAGTCATACTCTAGATAAATTTGACATCACATCAGATGTTTCTAATAGTCATGACTATGATGAATCTGTTGCTCAAAAATTTATTGGAGATCTCCTTGTTTTTAATGAGTATGAGGATGATTTAGAGGTGCATTTTTCTGCATCAACATGCATGTAATTCTACAGCAGAAAGTCTGTATATGAAAATTATGCATCTGATTCAAGTAGTGAGGGAGATTAAGAGGCAGTTCAACAAAAACAAGATTTGATTAAGCATGATGTTCCTTCTCTTGAAATTGGTGAAACTATATTGTTTCCTTCTGAGCCTCTTGCCTTGGAATCTACAAAGGAATTTTCTGCTCAAGATGATTTACTATTGATACTCATGGATGGTTTCAAGGAGGATATTTGCAGCACAATCTGGTTAATAGAGCAGAAATTATAGAGGAGCAACTTGGTCTTTTAAATCAGTTGGAAATTTTCCATGTTTTTCATGACCCAGTGGTTGCTTGGATGGAGAAAATTTCTTCAAGGGTCCCAAACATCACAAATTTTGGTATACCACTTAATTGCAACAATAAGTTTTATTTTTCCATATGTTTTATGTTGTATCTATCATGTTTTTTTTGTATTTTATCATTTGGTTGCGTGCAAGAAGTTATGATAGTTAGTCCAATGCTTTCATGGCTACATTAGAAGTTTGATGTGAACTGATATCAAGAAGTTGATTGGACAGTTATGTAGGAGTTGTACATAATTGATATCTCTTTTTTAGCATGTTGGTTTCAATTTGCAGATCAATTTGCAATGTGAGAGTAGTGTCAAGTTTTCAGTTTGACATAGTGTGTAGGAATAAGACTCCATGGCCCAATGGAGACACTGGTGCATAGTTATGATTGTTGCAGTTTAGTATTTCAATATGAATAGTGGATTTGCTATATCAATAAGACAAAGGTCAAAAGAGAGTAATAGAGAAAGGTTACAAGTAACAATTCTTTATGATAAATTTGAATGGAAGGCATTGGTCTGCAGTTCTTAAATGTCTCACAAGGAGAACATTATCCCCAGATGGAGCCAATGTTAGTCCCTAATCCTATTACCACCTTTCTATTCTTAAAATTTTCAGCCTATTCTATCAAAACCTTTCCTGAGCCTATTTGTCTTTGTTGATTGCACCTTTTTCAATTCTTTACCTCTCTCTTTTTGTTGTGATTTTCTTTGATTAAAATTGGTTTTTATTTGCTTTTTATAGGATAAGTTTGAGATTTTCCATGGAAAGCGATGTGTCATATCATATTGGTTGTTTCATATTGGAAAATAACATGCATTTTCCTAGGTATAAAGAGTGAACATGGTTGCTACTAGAATACTGCCATTCTGGTAGCACATGAGAACATAATTACTTCAAGCGTGCTCCAAATCCAAGGATCATGAGAGCAAGCCCAAAATCATGCAGAATATCATGAAAAACATTATGGAATTAAATTATGGTATATATAAATGATTACTTGATCCCTATGCACGATTTAAAGAACACAAATGTGATTCTACTTGTACTTCAATGATATTAGGCATTCTTAGAAGCCCGAGTAAGGTGAAACCCTAGCATTTGTAGGTGAAATAGAGAGTGTAGCCAACAATATGTCAACTAAAAAGGGAATTCGAGTTCTTCTATTGGAACTAGATAGG
Organism: Picea mariana; assembly: GCA_032191745.1. Classification (NCBI taxonomy): domain Eukaryota; kingdom Viridiplantae; phylum Streptophyta; class Pinopsida; order Pinales; family Pinaceae; genus Picea; species Picea mariana. The sequence goes on along the minus strand of JASDQU010373720.1, from coordinate 9,460 downwards.
GTTGAATTATTAGAAGCATGCCTTGAAATCTTGCAGAAATTTGTACAGGGAATTTAGAGTTCCATTATAAATCTATTTGACCATATATTTCAAATCGTGCATCCATTCTCTGCGAGATTTGGAGGGGACATGCATTAGAGTAATATGAACTAACCCAATGAATTCCAAGTCAAATTAATCCACATTTTTTTAGAAATGATCCACCGTCACCTACAACCATTTTATTTTTTTCTCAAAAACCGTGCACTGGGTTTGTCTCAAATTTGGTGTGCCAAAGCACCATGATAATATTAATATGTTGACCAAAAATCAGCCCGAACCAGTTTTAATTTGGGAGAAAAATGATAATGAAAAGTTACAGGTAAAATTGTAGCGTCTTCAGTTTTGAAACAGGGGTTTGTGGAATGTGATAAGGTTTATACCAGGAGGAGAACCAGAAAAATGTCACAGGAAATTCAATCATCTCTTCAACAAATAGATAATGAGCTTGTACAAGAAACCCCTGACATACAAGTCAAAAAAAATTTCAGAGCTGAGAAAAAACAGAAAGAATAAAAGGAAAAAGGTGGTGTCTATAGTTGAATTCCCTCAACCGGATGATGGAGATTTCATTGTCATCAATAGCATTTAAAGGATTGGTGTCCCAGGTAATAGTTGCAACCAAGATATGGAGGAATATTCTTCTAGTATATATTGGAGATTTTGGTGAGATGCATGCTCATCGTGAGCAATCCACATTGCAGGATTCAGAGGTTGTGAAGTTGTTGTCTGAATATTGTGTTGTCCTACATATTCTAGAAGGAAGCATAAATGTTGTTCATTTTTCAACATTCTGTCCACATGAATATGCTCCATATTTGTTAGCTATTGGATATAATGGAAGCCTATTGTGGTAATATGAAGGTTATATCAGTGCTTATGAATTCATAGCAAGCATTGAGAAAGAAAATATAGATATTCATTCCCAGGAAGTGGTATCAAATTTGGTCTCATCTAAGAATGAATTTAATCTGAATATGGCTGAACCATATCCTTCTTTTGTTAAAATTCTTAGTCAACAATCATCAATAAGCCAAACAATGTCTAATTCCACTCGGGGAACTGAAGAAATAGTACAAATTTTGGTCTCCTCTAGAGATGATGGACATGAGGATATGGTTTCCACCAACAATATATCTGCACTAGCCACACCAAGAAGATTGTCAAATGTATTTTCTTGTAAGTGTGATAGCATTGCAAAATCTACTCAGTCATCAACTTTAATGGTTGAAAATCCAAGAAACTTGGCATTTAGAAATCAAAAAGTCATCGATCCTACATGTGTATTAGTGCAAACTAAAGAGTCTGCAAATGCATCACCATCTAACTTGGCAGAAAATAATTCTCAGAGAGGAAATACAGTTAGACCTGGTGACACTAACATTGGAGGGAAAATGCGTAAAGATGATAATTAATTATTTAGAGAGAAAGCGATTAATGTTACTAGTTTGTGCCTTGAACAACCAACTACAAAAATAGTTCCTAATGGAGAAATAGGGGATGTATCAGAAAAACAAAGATCTAGAAATTCAAAATTTCAAGCTACAACAAAATAAATGAAGAAAGATGCATAATTTCTTGTAGGTGACTATTTTTTGCAGTAAAATTTGCGCACACTTTCCGAGAAAATGGTGAAGCATTTGAAAAAACCATTTAAAACCCACTTGCATAATGGTCTTGTTTAGATATAGTAAGGTTCGTTTCCCAAAAAAGTAAATTATTTAGGAGGAACAGGTAGAATTTTAGGGATGATTTTTTTCTAGATTTTTTTATTTTTTCCAAACTTTTATAGATTTTCCATACCTGCCACCTCATCAATTCGACCTAGATCCTGATCTTGTTCTATAGAAATGGGATTAGATCCATTTATTTAGAATCTTAGTTTGAATTGGCTAGAGGGAATTAATCTCTGTAATTTATAAAAAGGAATATGAATGAAGAACAAAAATAAAATGGGGGCTTCCTCTTGGAAGGAGGTTGGGGTTCAATTTTTGTGGCACAAAGGAACATATTGGTCTATATTATAATTGTTGAGAATCTATTACATTTTTCACTCAATGGAAACTACATTCTGATGCTTAGATTATCTTATTCTTGTCTTATATTTCTTCTATTCTACTTGAATGCATTTGAATATTTTGCAAAGCATTTCATTTATCATCTTACATGTTGAACATCAGTAAAGATTTTGTTGTTTAAATCACCTATTAACGGATTTGTATTTAATTTTTTATTTCTAGTTTCTAAATGATATTTGGGATTGAAAAGTCTTCTTTGTAAGTGAACTGATTGTGAAACTTGTAGCTTCTATTTTCTTCTATTTTATCTCTTTTGTATCTAATTAATCAGAATGGATGTCATTGACTAAGTTGAGTGTTTTAGAAACATGTTCTAAAAAAGTAACCAACACGTTATGTTGTCTAGTTTATCCACTACCTGATCCACAAACCAACCTATAAACTCAACTCAACATACAAGAATAAACCATTGCAATAACTAAAATGTGATAGGCATGTCCTCCCAACAGTTAGAGAGTATCGTCTAGCGATAACATAAGGAACCCAAGCCTCCTTGATGAAATATTTGTTTTGGAAAAACTGATTTATTTTCATCAGCCTTGATTTCAAGGAAATCAGTTAATGAAGAAGAATTGGTGGTTGAGAAACCAACCACCCTCATTTAATAGAAGTATGGAGGGATGCCTGAGGTGATAGGTAACTGTCAGATTGAGGACGTTAAGAAGGATCATCACGAGTCCCTTGATTGACACACGAGAGTTCCCTTCTGACAGAAGGAAGGGAATAGATCAAGAAACTTCCAAATATAAAAAGCATGCAAGAAAAGCACACGAGGGGGCATACATAAAAATGGGAACACAAAAGGATTTCTAGGGGGAGAGGTTTGTAGAAGACCCGAGAAAAGGGAAAACACGTAGGTAGGCGCAAAGTGTCCCTGGTGGTATCATGGCTTAGCACGAGGGTGGCCATACTGTAGAACATTGCTTCTTTTGAGCCTATGGTAGGGTGGAAAGGTGGGCACTCACAGTCAATTGGTTGGTCCTAAATCATAATAGATAAGTATCTTTTATCCCGAGTAATTACATGTATTGTTTGGTTTGTTTCCGATATTTGAGTGCATGGTTTTGCCTACCTTTTGGATGAATAGAATGATAATTTTTTTATTCATTAAGATATGTAAGTTAAGCAAGTCTGTGTGTTTGAGTAACAAGGGAATTGAATAGATTATACATGATTACTTACACTGATCCATAAAGTCCGATAGGTAAGGTAAAGGTAGGGTGTAACCCAATGAAGACTTCAAGTCTCTAAAGGGAGAGCTTGCAATGGTATAAGCCTTTCCTCGGAAGGAAGGTGGCCAAACTATCCTGAAATATGGGAAAGTATCGGTGCAGTCGGAGAGCCTAAATCCCTGAGAAATTCCCTACCTTAGAGTAAAAGTAATCTGGGTGCAAATTCATCCAAGATCATAATTAGAGGTTGTCTTAGAAATTTGCGAGCAAAGGACGAAGGTCGAGAAGTCATGGTAGGCCTTGTAATAGACTTAGAAGAATTCCCTGAAACTGCTAAGTTTGGTATGGGACTATTAGAACCATAGAAAAATTGTGTTTTGGGACAGGACGAATCAAAACCGTTTATTTGACACCACAAATTAATCTTGACCCTTTCTCAGAGTAGGACATGAGGCCTGTAGAAGTTGTACCCAAGGTCGTCGATTTGTAGGGTGTGATGGTCGGAGAAATGCCTGAGACCATGGGTGAAGGCACTCCGATGAGGGAGGTCCGAGAGATCATATGGACCGTTAATCTAAGTAGAGGTGAGATATAATCTCACTCATAGATATCCATAGGGTCTCGTCTAAAATGAGGTTAAGAGGGGAGGTGACAGGGAGCGCTTACATATCCAAGGATCATGCGTGGAAGCTTGTAGTTAGTCGAAGGAATTGGGAGTGGGTCCCTGTCGAGTTTAAGAATTTGAATGGGTGCTTTAGTTTTAGAGTGTAGAATCTATTGGTGGAGATATCTCCACCGTTGGTTGGAGGTTAGACAGTCATAATGCCTGAGCATGGAGTGGATGAGGGATGTTGATGGTATGACTCCAAAGAGTGATATTGACCATAGAATAGGTAGACCTCAAGGATGGGACAAATGAGTACGATGACCTCATGAGGACGTGTCATACCATCACGACAGCTTGTGTGCTCCTTAGGATGACGTGTGGCGATAGTTGGATGGCCAATGGGCTGAGTGTGGAACCAGTTGGGTGAGAAGGGCCTTAAAAGGTCCACCTGAACTTTAGATGTTAGATCTAAGTGTTGAGATATCTTGACCATTCATCGGAGAGGGTTGGTCAGAATAAGTGGTGGTCCCAGTGGGAAAGGAAATCTGATGGGAGTACTTCGAGGAGAAATCATGATTGTAGATCTATGTAGGGAAAAGTCTAATTGGGCGGTGTAGANCTAGTGGTGGTCCCAGTGGGAAAGGAAATCTGATGGGAGTACTTCGGGAGAAATCATGATTGTAGATCTATGTAGGGAAAGTCTAATTGGGCGGTGTAGAACCAACCGTCGATCAGATTCACAGATCAAATTTGGACCATAGATTTCGCGGGATCATAACCCTGTGATAAATGCAATTTGAAATCTCATAATGATGGGATTAGTTTAACTAATCCCTTCATAATCGTCAGCACTGGGATATTTCCAAGCTCACCCCATAGGCAAGGTCTGACATTTGGTGCCTAGTGGTGATGTGGCACGCGATAAGTGGTACACATGTCATGACAAAGGAAGGACACATGTCACCCTAAGACGGTGTCGTGTGTTACGTATATTTGGATGAATCATACTAGGGTCCGTGGGGAAAATGAGTGCCACGTTTCAAGGGGTATAGGTTCCATGTGTCATTGCCATGTGTCACAACACTTGTCATGCCATGTGCTAGAAAGGGATTCACTCATGACTCATACATGGGATCAATTGAAGGAAATTATCCCTTGGAGTAACATCATTGATTCTTGCTCGTTTGATCTGGGGGTGTATATATCTCCACTGTTGATTGGGGTCAAAGTGGAGTCAATAAGCCTCAGACAGTCGGGAGTCTTATTAACCAATTATGTTTAAAGGCCTAGTATCTAGTGCTTGGTGGCCACATGTTGCAACACGATTGGAGACATGTGTCAATGCTTGATGGGGCCTAAATATAGAAAGGGTGTGATGAACCAGGACCATCGGATCTAGGGTTGATCCCCAACGTCGATCATCGATAAAGGGGTCCATCGGACCCCAGACTGCCAAAAAATGTTGATGACTGGAGAAGCTAATGGGTATGGTAGTTTGGTGCCCGATAGCCACGTATCAAAGCATGGATCAAGCTAGGTGGTGGCGGACAACAGGGCCACATGTCTTGGGTGCTAACTCATATCAAATCGGGTGATATGGGTTTATCAAAGGGTAGGCAAGGTCGAAGCTCAGTGATCCGATATGCTTCCAGGAGACGCCATACAATCAATGTACATCATACAAGTGTCGGGGCTCTATTGGGAAAATCAGGCGTCTCATGATGACATGTATATCACGACAATACACATTGATGTCCACATGTCCGAAGTGAGTCATGCCATGTGTCACACCGAGCTAACATATTTTGGTAGAGATTTGTGGAGAAAATGTATTCCACATGTCGAGTATTAAATATGTTGCATGAGTCAGTGGTAAGGACACATGTCTTAACTAGAATACAATGGTGATCTACCCATGTGTTTGCAGTGCCACCTAGACCTGGGTCGGGTTTGGAGTTGTGTAACGAAATATTTGGGTCACCTGGGGGCCCGGTATCTGACACTCGGTGTTACATGTCACAATCTCAACAGAGGATAGATAGTGGCACGCGATAGGACCACGTGTCCAGGGAGACAACTCATACTATGTTGGGCGTCGAGGGATAAGTTTTATGTAGGCAGTCCAGGTGGGATGATGGTACGACAACCTGATGTGATGTCGAACGATGCCACCTAACCAATCTCAGATAGACAAGTGGCACCATGTGACAAGACCTCATACCCTAGGTGTCAACGCTTATTAGATTAGGTCTTTTGAGGATTACGTGAAGTGATATTAAGTCGAGGGTTTGGTGGACGAGGTAGCAAGTGCCATGATAAAGTCCACACCAGTTGGCATGTCCACACAAGGGATGACATGTCACAACATGACAGTTCCACGTTGGATGGATATGGGTGACATAGAGCCACGTAGGTGCCACAAAAGATCAAAATTATCTCTATGTTTTGACAAGTGTAAAGAAAAAAATAAGCATTGCTAATATAAGAAAAAATTCTCACAAGCTCCATAGTGAAACTAGGTGTTGGTCTATTCCTAAAACATCATGGGATGAAAGAGTGTGTCACCTTTGTAACACTAAGAAGGTCGAATATGAAAAGCACTTTCTCTTGGATTGTCCAGCCTATACCCAGATTAGATCTCAATTTCAAAATATTTGTCACACTACCAACCTTCCTAACTTTTAACTCAACAAAACTATGGTGATATTGGAAATCTTCTCTTAATGCTTTTTGAGCACAGAAACAAAATTCTAAAGAATTACAAGTAATCCCTTACCCTCTTAAGGTATGATAGACCAATTTGGTCTCAATGGACGTTAATCATCATCATCATCATAATGGGAAAATGACCCAAAAAATTTAAGTGGCCATATCTTTTGATCCAAAACTCGGATTGCGACAAATTTATATTCGTTGGAAAACTCTCAACGAGCAAAGGGAGATGTTATCCTTTTGAAGAGGATTTGAGATGGTCAAGGAAAAACAAAAATTTAATATCTCATCCCTTAAAGGTAAATAGGGGGTTGGGTGTGTTATAAAGTGGTATTAGAGCATGCAACAACACTAGGCCTGGAATGGGCCAAATATCAATTACAGGACTGGTATATCAAGATCAAGATGGTCATGTTAAAAAGAGTTTCTTTGTGTTTAAAAGTTTCGTTATTGTCTACCCTAACTGCTTAAGAACAAAGATTGCAGATTTAAAGTTTTGTTTTAGGACTTCATACATCAAATATTTTATCGTACTGATTGTAGTAACAAGATTATATTGTGGATCTAATTGGTTTTAAGATGATAGGAATTAATGGTAAGACCTAAATGAAAAAAGGGGAATAAATGGTAGAATCCTATATATGATTGTATGAGTGAACTGGTGGTTGTAATATTTCCTGTAAGTACATACTGTTAGAGCCCTAGCCATCCGAATTATTGTGTATATGAGGGTTAAGATCCTTATGAGAAATCCCTTGTGATTAAAGGAACTTAGTATGGATTGATAGAATCTTTAGCAGTATTAATTACTGCTTGAATAAAATACTCAACCCTATATATGAAATTCGTCATGATCAGAGTATTGATGGGAAGATTTGTAAGGTCAGTTTACTTGACCTATACTTAATAGATCTTGTTGCTGGAATAATCTAGTCAAGAAAAAGAAAAAGATGGTCCTTTGGGACTGTTGTTAATCCTCATAAAGAAGAAAAGTGAGATGGGCATATGAGCCAGTTTACGAGCTCTTATTTGTACAAAGATATGTGCATGCCCATTGACTGAGCATTGGATTATGCATAAAAATGTAAGATGAGTACATGATGTAATATAGGAGGCGATGTTGGCATGTACCGAGCCTGCAAATAAACCTATTATAACTTGTGATGAGTTGAAAGGTATAATCTATTGATAAGTTGTTTTTGTCGATAATGACATGATGACAGCATGGAGACTAACAACATGAATGAAATATTAAAAATGATGATGCCTAGTGCATTATGAGGATATGGTTTTAATAATAAAAGAAAGGTTGATCTGAGGTCTGATAAAGGAAGTGCTAGAACATTCCTAGATGATCGCTAAGTCAGGCTGACATTCAAAGGTGACTAGTAGTCATATGAATATGGCTTGGTATGATAAGAGAGTAGTAGGAGTAAATTTTTGTAAAGGATTCCCTTGGAAGAGGTCTATTGACCAAGAATGGTTAGTGGCAGAGAGATTTGAATAGTCATCTTACTTCCTCGGGTAATACCTTGACTACCTATCTAAAATGTTGAAATTTGGACTACTTTTGTAACATAAGGGCAAGAGTGGTTCTTGTTGATTGTTTCCATGAGAGATGGCAACTTAAGAATAACTATGTCTGTGATACTTATCTGGTGATTGGTTGTGATATCTCAGCATAGAAGATCGATATTAAGACTAGTTGAATGACTATGAATAATGTAAGATGAAGTAAATAATACCATGAATACATGGTTGACCCTATGAGGGAGGGCCTGAGTACTTTTTTAAATAGTAGCTTGAGGAAGTATGGAAATTCCTCAAAAAGAGATAAGAGGAAATGTTAAAAGAGAAACAAGTGAGAGTGACCCTTTTACTAGTTGTTATCTTGTAAAGAGGGTAGCCTAATTATGATTTCATTAGTGAGATGAGTTGTGCAAGTGACTGAAGGATCTCATCAAAACTGGATGATGTTAAAATAAATGTGAATGAATGAGGGATAAAGGTGCAAGTGATGCGCATACATATAATATGTAAATATACATATATGTGTTTAAAAGTATGATATGAATGCTTGAGTAAGTGAGGCAGGGTTTGTACCTGCCAAATCTAAGTAATTCTATAGAGGCATAGTTGAATATGTTTTAAGAAGTCTGTTTGTGTTGTTTGAATACTAACCTGAGGAGGATGTGTTCCATTTCCTCGAGAAAAGCTATTAAAAATTGAGGAAAGAGTAAAGGAGTAGGGATGATATGTTTCCATAATAGAAGGCAACATGGTTATGCCTTTGAGAATTGCATGAGAATGATTGTGAACAATCATGAGTAAATAATTTTAAGTAAATATGCATATGGAAATGAAAAGTGTGCCTATGGTAGACACACAATACGTTGATGCATGCAGTTAAATGTATGAAAGAACAATTTGGAAGCAAGTTGGTAACCTAAAGATACATGTTTGGATGTAAATTGGAATGCATCATAAAAATTCATGCTTATATTCCTTATGGAATATTGGATATAGCTCTGAAATAATGAGGCTGAGGTTGACTCAAGATTGAGGTCATTTTAGACTGTTTGGATATGCAACAAGAGAGCTGCATGTTGAAGAAGTTATTGGGGAGGAACTATGTAAATCTTTTGTTGGGAGAATAGAATCATAACATTAATGATTGTTGAGCATTAGACAGTGGGATGGAAGGCTTGTTTATATAAGAATCCTGGATTGCATTTTAAAATAACATGCATGAGTAAAAGACATGAAAACGAATGCGAATCAATCTGATTTCATAATTCATTTTGAACAAGAAGCTTGTTGATGTAGCATGTTGAATTATCCAAGAAGGTCAA